>JADRCD010218723.1:0-18841 GCA_019843815.1 Montemys delectorum
GTTTAGGAAGCTCCTTCCTGGGGTGACTGGAGAGAATGAATGTTAGAGGAATTAAGCCCCAAACCTGTACGAGCTCTCCTGCTCTCTCCCTGCTTGCCTCCCTCTAGCCAAGTTTGGGGCCAATGCCATCCTGGGTGTGTCCCTGGCTGTTTGTAAGGCTGGAGCAGCTGAGAAAGGGGTCCCTCTCTACCGACACATCGCAGATCTTGCAGGGAATCCCGACCTCGTACTTCCTGTGCCAGTGAGTGTGGTTGTGCTGAATCCCTATGACAGCTGCCCCTCCTTAGCTAGGAATGTTTGAGCAGCTCCCCCCACACCGCCCCCAAAATCTACCTTTTCAGATCCTGCCCCAATAAAGAGTTTCCTGAAATGAAATCTTTCCTGCTGGGCTCCAGCCCCTCCTCCTTTCCCACCATCTAAAGCTAAGCCTCTGGAGGCTTCCTTCCCTCTCCAGGTCCCTTCCTTCACATTCCAGGCTCAGGCCAGCTACTCAGACCCCATTCAGTCTCCTGTGTCATTTCCGCAGTCAGATTTGAAAGCCTCTCAGGGCAAAGATCTCGGTAGATCTTTGTATCCTCTGAGACTACTTAAAACGTTGCCCTCTTAATAGTAGCCCCTTGAATTTTGTAGGGTGCAGAAAGAGCCCCAAGTGTGCAAAGTCCTGGGTGAATTGTGCTGTGACATGAACCAGCCTTGTCAAAGACCCCAGGGCCTCAGACCCATGGAGGAATGACAAAGCCTTCCCCCTAGGCTAAGGTTCAGAGGCTTGATGAAGCCTTCCTCCTTCCTCGCTGACTAAGCGCAAGTGTTGAGAGCGTGTGCATAATATGTCCACCATAGCTCCTTCCCCTTTGGATGTTTACAGTCTGACTGCTCTTACTGAGATCCCCTAAGCCTGTTCCTGTGGTCCAGCTGTATACCATAAACCCCTCCTCTTTGTTTATATGTATGCAGTAACCCACTTCTCTGTTCACTCTATATAATAAACATGCTGAGCTCTGTATAGTAAACACGCTGAGCTTCTGGAGCGCTGAGGTTTTTCCATCAGAGAGCCCACTCTGTCCAGTCCCCAGCTTTTCTGTCTGTGTGGCCATCCTCTGTCTTTTCTTCATTCCCTTGCTGCCCCAGTCACTTCCATCCTTGGAGCCCTGCTTGGAGCCCTGCGTGGGCCAGACAGAACTTAATAATAATGTTACCATTTATTGTTACTAGGAAGAGTGTGTTAAGATTCTGGAGAGACCTCCTGGGCTCAGACCCTGGCCTTTCCCATTTTCTAGTTGTGTAATCTTAGGCAAGTTATTTAACCTCCGTGCCTCACTTTTTTCATCTGTAAAGAAGAAATAAAGAGTGTACAGTTAATAGTTAATATTTTGAGAGTGAAACAAGTCATTCATTTAGAATACCATAAAATTATTCCTTGTCCTATTTATATTTGATTTCTCTTAATTGTCAGAACAGCAGGGAGGCAAGCATTGTTAACATTTTGGAGAGAGAGAGAAAGGCTCTTAGGAGTACAACGACACATCCTAGACCATTGAGCTAGGGAGCAGAGAACTTCCACCTCCAGTTTCCTCTCGCCATTGTCCCCTATGCCACCCAGCTCTGAGCACCAACTTCTGTGTCCCAGGCCTTCAATGTGATCAACGGGGGCTCTCATGCTGGAAACAAGCTGGCCATGCAGGAGTTCATGATTCTGCCAGTGGGAGCCAGCTCTTTCAAGGAAGCCATGCGCATTGGTGCTGAGGTCTACCACCACCTCAAGGGGGTCATCAAGGCCAAGTATGGGAAGGATGCCACCAATGTGGGGGACGAGGGTGGCTTTGCACCCAACATCCTGGAGAACAATGAGGGTCAGTGCTGAACATCCTGGGGCGTAGATTACCTGAGTTCCCCTGAAGTGGGAGGAAGGAGAGGCTGCAGATACAGGGACACTGGAGTCTCAGGTCATTTCTCGCTCCTCCCCTAGCCCTGGAGCTGCTAAAGACAGCCATTCAGGCAGCTGGTTACCCAGACAAGGTGGTAATCGGCATGGATGTGGCAGCATCTGAATTCTACCGCAATGGGAAGTATGATCTGGACTTCAAGTCACCTGATGATCCTGCGAGGCACATCAGTGGGGAGAAGCTTGGGGAGCTGTACAAGAACTTTATCAAGAACTATCCCGGTGAGATTTCCAGGTGCTCTCCCCTGCCTTTGTCTTCTGCAGTTACCTAACATAGGTTTCAGTACGTGGCTTTGTCACAGTCCTGGTCCTTTCCATCCTTAGCTCATTCATAGCCTCCATTTAACCTCTGCTACCTGTCATCCCTCCGTCAGGCCCCCCCATCTCTAACTCCATCTATGCTCCCAACTCCCTACCAGTGGTCTCCATTGAAGACCCCTTTGACCAGGATGACTGGGCCACATGGACCTCATTCCTCTCTGGGGTGGACATCCAGATTGTGGGAGATGACCTTACAGTCACCAACCCCAAGAGGATTGCTCAGGCTGTCGAGAAGAAGGCCTGCAATTGCCTGCTACTGAAGGTTAACCAGATCGGCTCAGTAACGGAGTCCATCCAGGCGTGAGTGCCTCCTGACTCGGGCTCCCCATGGCCACTCCTCAGCTCCAGCTCCTGCTGCTGCTCTTGCTATGAGTGCCTTTCCTGGGCCACCTGACCTACCGGAGCCTCTTAACCCCAAGGCTATGACTGACCCTTGGCTTGTTTCTAAGACTTGTGCCATTGTGGCTCTGCCATGTCCCTTCACCTTCTTCCTGTATTGTGTTCTTCTTCTTGCCATCTTCTGACCACCCTAATCCAAGATCAGAAATCTCTCCTACTTCCCAAAGAACTCAGTCCCTGCCCAAACCAAACGAGAAAACTCTACCTTGCCTGCCCTTGACTTTCTTATTGAGGTGGTGACATAAGGCCTCATCAAATGTCCTTCCCACACAGTTGCAAACTGGCACAGTCTAATGGATGGGGAGTGATGGTGAGCCACCGCTCTGGAGAGACCGAAGACACTTTCATTGCTGACCTGGTGGTGGGACTCTGCACAGGACAGGTACTCAGGGTTTCCCTCTACTGAGTATCTAACCAAGTTTCCTTGGTCGCCTGGGTATCACTTGGGTCATCTAAGTTGGATACCACTATAGCCTGCTCTTTTGGGCCCCAAACCAACCCCTTCAAACCCTTTTCCCACCTCAGATCAAGACTGGTGCCCCCTGCCGTTCAGAACGTCTGGCAAAATACAACCAGCTTATGAGGTACAGTTTGTATAGAGGCCTACACAGTGGGGAGAGGAAGGTGCTCCTGGGTCAGAAGGTAGTAGCTCTGATTTTTTTTTTTTTTTTTTTTTTTTTTGTACTTTAGGATTGAGGAGGCTCTTGGGGACAAAGCTGTCTTTGCTGGACGAAAGTTCCGTAATCCAAAGGCCAAATGAGAAGCTAGAGACTCCAAGATTTCACAGGATGGACACAGGCCTTCAAGCCCTTCTCCCAGAAATAAACACTGCCAAACAAGACCATGGTGTGCTCCTTAGAAGGACGGAAGGAGGGAGTGAATGACGAGCTCGCCAGGAAGGACAGGGATGGGGTTGGGGGTGGGAGACAGGGAAGAAGGCAGAGCCTAGCATATGATCTGATGGAACAAGGAAGTAAGGGATTTGAAGCTCAGTGGATGTAGAACAGAGAATTTCACCATGCTGTGGTGGCGCACGCCTTCAATCCCAGCACTTGGGAGGCAGAGGCAGGCAGATTTCTGAGTTCGAGGCCAGCCTGGTCTACAGAGTTGAGTTCCAGGACAGCCAGGGTTATACAGAGAAACCCTGTATTGAAAAACAAACAAAACAAAACCTAAAAAAAGAAAAAAGAAAAAAAAAAAGAGAATTTCAAAGTTTGGAGTGAAACTAGAGAAAACAAAAACCGTATGTGAAAAGGAGCTGAAGAGGGAGGAGTCAGGGTGGAGGCGGAAGCAGCTCCTGAGTAGGCGGCGGTGGGGATGGAGAGGGACCGAGGGTCCTAGTGCTCCCAGCATTTGAGGATCTGGATCAGGCTGCAGCCAGACTGAGTGCTTCTCGAGGATTAAAGGATAATGAGATCATTTACCCCTTCAGTGGAGCTTGTGAGGATCTTAAGTGTTCAAATACTTGGCATTATTAACCCACATAAGCTTTGAAACAGTCCTATCAGACATTTACCATTCTTTTCTTTTTCAAGACAGGGTTTCTCTGTGTAGCCCTGGCTGTCCTGGAACTCACTCTGTAGACCAGGCTGGCCTCCAACTCAGAAATCCGCCTGCCTCTGCCTCCCAAGTGCTGGGATTAAAGGCATGCGCCACCACTGTCCGTGACATTTACCATTCTTCTTCCCCTTTTACACGCCAGGAAACCAAGGCACAATGAGTTGAATACACCTTATTCAACACAGCAGAGTTAGCAACTGGTAAAGCCAGGACACAAGAAGCCTGGCTTCAGCCTTAAAAATAATGTATCTTAGCTGGGTGTGGTGGCTTACATCTGTAATCTTAGGCCTTGAGAGATGGAGATGGGATGACAAGTGTCAGGGCAGTAAGGCCTATCTCAAAATTCCAAGCTTAGGGGGCTTCAATGGCTAGGGGCATTTGTTGCTCTTCCAAGCATCAGGCTTCGGTTCCCAGCACTGACCTGGCAGCTCACACCTATTGCTAACTATTGGTTCTAGGGACTCCGATGCCCTCTCAGAGCGCCACAGGCACCAGGCATGTACATGGTGCAAATCCTTACATGCAGGTAAAACATTCATTACAGAAGTCTAAAAAAAGAAACCACACTGGCTTAGTGATGAGGCCCCAAGTTCAATCTCTAGCACCACAAAAATAAAAAAACGGGAAGTGTCACAGGAACAGCGCTAATAATTGGTCACCTTTAGCTTAAACAAACAGCCACGTTATACTGCTCAATCTAATTATTTTTTCTCTGCCAATGGAGATAATATCCACAATTCATTCTCATTCTCTCTCTCTCTTTTGGGTTTTTTGAGATAGGGTTTCTCTGTGTAGCCCTGCCTGTCCTGGAACTCACTCTGTAGACCAGGCTGGCTTCGAACTCAGAAATCCACCTGCCTCTGCCTCCCAAGTGCTGGGATTAAAGGCGTGCGCCACCTCCCCCGTCCCCCAGGCTCTCTTTCTCTTTTTAAACAAGGTTTCTCTGTATAGTCCTGGCTGTCCTCAAACTCACAGAGATCTGCCTGGCTCTGCCTCCCAAGTGTTAGGATTAAAGGCGTGCCCCACCATTGGCTTAGTACCCACATTTCTATGTACAAGTCAGAACATTGGGTCAGACAGTGTTTATTCAAAGTAAAGTAACCCCAGGCCCATGGGGAAGAAAGTTCCAAGGGTAATAGAGAATAATACAGATTAAATACCCACTCACACATTTACACACACACACACACACACACACACACACACACACACACACACACAAACCATACATCCAAATTCCAGCAGTGATAAACACCTGCTTCTCCTCCAGCCTGAGTGGCAGCTGGCAGGGCCTCATAGTTTAGAAATGGGGCTCCAGGATGGGTCCTGATAGCAGCAGCTTTGTCCCTCCACACCCCTGCCTTGCTGGAGGTCAAAGCAAGGTGGGTGGATGCCTAGGAGGTGGTTGGCAACTCTTCCCCACTCTGCCGCAGACGTTTCTTGGCTCTGATTTCATTCATGGCCTCTTCTATGGAGCGTGTGTCCCGCTTGTTGGCCACAGGCACTAGCAGCAGAGGGGAGAATGGGCAAGATCTCAGTCTCTGCTCCCCTCCCCCAAACTATGTTCTTCCCCATCCCTCCCACCCCCCACCCCCACCCCTGCCCCCAGCTCCTGCCATGGCTCACCACAGCCGTAGGTCTTATTGGCCTGCAGCATGTGGGCTGCATCTTTGGCTGCTCCTTTGCCAATAAGGTGGCTATACTTGTCCTTGTAGTCGCTGGCAGGACTCACAATGGCTGGTCCCTGCTGAGCTGCCTCTTCCTCCTGCTTCTGAGCTAGCTCCTAAGGGCACAGAGGTAGGGGACCTGTGCTCAAGGCCCTGGTCCCAGATAGCCTCTTCCAGGTGATGGTTATGGGCTCCAGGGCCTGCCAGGAGCAGCTCACCTTTAGCTTCCGCTTCTCTTCAGCTTTCTGGGGGTCCCACTCCTCTCCATGACGGTAGGAGTCTAGCTCTTCATCTGAGGGTGCAAACTCCTGGAGATGAAGAGAAAGGTAGAGTCAAGGTCCAAATATATGAGGCGATGCCATTCCAGAACCTCAGGTGCAGGGACAGGCTGAGAGGAGGAGGGGCCAGGCTTCTTACCTTTTTGAAGATCATGACATAGCGACAGTCATCATCTTCTCCAAAGGAGAAGGATGTGAGGCCAGCCACCTCTACCACATCGTGTCTGCAAAGAGAAGGCAGGAGAGTCCGTGAGCCACCAGAAGTCTAGTCCCCACTGGCTCGTTCACACGCCTCTGTTGCTCATTTCCTGCCTCCCCGAGCCCAGCGAGGCACTCACAGTATGCTCCGCTCTATCTTGTTCATGGGCTGAAACTTTTTCTTGATCTGTCCACTGTCCTGGATGAAATCAGACACCTCTTTCTCCATCTTAGGAGAAACAAAAGAGGGAGGACGTGAGATGACAGCTGCACGGTCTCTGGGGCGATGGACGGCCTTTCTACCCCTCCCACCGCTTTCCCAGCTCCCAGGCTGGCCAGGGGCTTTTAGTTCCACCATCTTGGAGGCACTGTCAGTGTAAACAAGTCCTCGACCTTCCAACTCTTACTGCAAATCCTTCCAGAAGCTGCCTTTGACCTCTCCAGTTGTTCTCACCCTTTTACGAAACTCCACTTTTTGCTGTTTGTCTTGCTCTTGTAGTTTCTTCAGGCGGGCGGCCTGCTCTAGGGGTGAGAAAGGACCATATGAGGCCGGGGCTGACGCATGGGTAGCGAGGTGGTCAGGTTAAAGGAAGTCTGATAGCCACTGGGAAGTGCTGTGCTTGGATAGCAGAGTTACTGTTCATTCACCAAGGATTGCCTGGTGTTTACTCTGGAACACTGTGCTAAGACCCAGAGTACCAAGATGGCAAAAACAGCTTCTCCCTTCCAGAGCTCAGTGTAGTGCAAAGACTTGAATCACACACAGCCAACTTACTGACTCTGCCAGACAACCAATTAGCATTCGCTTAATGCCCACGGCATACACTCGCTACAGGGTAATGATTTATCTTAATATCTCTCTACATAGAATTATTATTTTGGAGACAGCATTTCAGTATGCAGTCCTAGCTGGCCTGGAACTCATTATGTAGACTAGGCTAGATTCAAAATCAGGTATCTGGGGGCTGGAGAGATGGCTCGGCAGTTAAGAGCACTGACTGCTCTTCCGAAGGTCCTGAGTTCAAATGCCAGCAACCACATGGTGGCTCACAACCATCTGTTTAGCTACAGTGTACTCATATACATAAAATAAATAAATAAATCTTTAAAAAAAAAATCAGGTATCTGCCTCCTTTTGACTCTGGAGTACTGGGATCAAAGGCATGCACTCTCACACCCAGCTTTTAACTTCCTATATTGTATATGCATACATATCTGTGTGTGTTTACATACATACATACATATATACACACACACTTTTTTTTTTTTTTTTGGTTTTTCGAGACAGGGTTTCTCTGTGTAGCCCTGGTTGTCCTGGAACGCACTCTGTAGACCAGGCTGGCCTCAAACTCAGAAATCCGCCTGCCCCTGCCTCCCAAGTGCTGGGATTAAAGGCGTGCGCCACCACTGCCCAGACCCACACACATTTATTTTTCCCTTATTTTTTTAAAAAAAAATTTTTTTTTTTTGAGACAGAGTTTCTCTCTATGTAGCTGTCTTAGAACTCTCTATGTAGACCAGGCTAGCCTTGAACTCATAAAAATCGACCAGCCTCTGCCTCCTGAGTGCTCCAATTACAGGCAAACTTCCTACATTTTACAGTGTCCCCCACCCCACCCCCCGCCCCAAGCTCAGGATGAAGCTAAAATGGCTCATCTGACCCCTTCCTCACCCGCCCTGTTTATGTTCTGTCAACCTGACACGAGGTACAGTCACCTGAGAGGCAAGAGCCTTACTTGAGAACATGCCTCCATAAGACTGGCCTATAGGCAGGTCTGTGGGGTACTGTCTGGATTAATGATCCATTTGGGAGGGCCCAGCCCACTGTGGGTGGTGCCAGCCCTGGGCAGGTGGTCTGGGGTGTGTGAGAAGGCAGGCAGGCAGGCTAGCAAGCAGCACGTCACTGCTTCAGTTCCTGCTTGACTTCCTTTGATGATGGACTGTGATGAAACTGTAAGCTGAAATAAACCCTAGCCTTCTCAAGTTGCTTTTGGTCAAGCTGAGTTTTATCACAGCAGTAAAAACTCTTAAGACAGAAACTGGTAAGGGAGAATGGACTATTGTTGTGACAGGTTTGGCCATGTTGGGTTTGCTTGGGGGCTGGGGTGGGGGACGCTGAAGAAGAAATCTGGAACTTTGGTCTAGAAACCCCACTGAGTGCTTTCAGTGTGCACTTCCTCACGGCAACAGGAGCACTAAGACATCGACCTTTTCTTTGGGGGCATAGGTGTCCAAAGTTAGCCATAAATAAACTCTCCTCTCTTACCGAATGCTCCTCCCTTTTCTCAGATCCTGCCTTTGTACCAGATCATCCCCTCTGCCCTTGGGGAAGATGCAACCCCAGGGACTATACCTCGACATGTGCTCTGGCACTGAGCTGCAACCCCAACTGTAAGTAAGACCAGGCTGTCTGCCTTCTCTCCCTACCCCAGCTTTGAGACTCCCAGGCTGACCTGAAACCCACTACGGAGTCCACGTTGGCTTCAAACTTACAGATATGTTGCCGGGCAGTGGTGGCGTACACCTTTAATCCCAGCATTGGGAGGCAGAGGCAGGTGGATTTTTGAGTTCGAGGCCAGCCTGGTCTACAGAGTGAGCTCCAGGACAGCCAGGGCTACACAGAGAAACCCTGTCTCGAAAAAACAAAGCAAAAACAAACGAACAAACAATCCTGCGCTAGCCTAGGATTGACTAATGTGGCACTGAGACTGGACCTAGGGCCTTCCACATGCTCAGTGTTTCACCACTGACTGAGAAACATTCCCAGCCCCCAGACTACCTTTTTTCCTTCGGTTTATTTTTATTATCTTAGTTATGCATATATGTCTATGTATGGATCCAAGTGCCCACAGAGGTCGGCCAAGGAGCTGAGGTTACAGGCAATTGTAAGGAACCTGATGTGGGTTCTGTGAATCTAACTCAGGTCCCCAGGAAGAGCAGTGTGGGCTCTTAATCACTGAGCCATCTATCCAGCCTGCTCAGCTACTTTTAACCTGGTTCCTTATCCCGCCTGTCGCTCTCCATGATAGGAGTTTGCTGCCTCTTATGATTTGGGCAGATGCATCTCCCTCCTGTTCCTCAGCTTCAAATGTCCCTTCCCCTTTCTTTTGGTATTTCAAAATCCCAGGTCCACTTCTTCCACAGGACTGAGTCCCCAAAGTGGCACTGAACTCTTCCTATTTTCTAGTCATTCCATGCTTCTGCACATGTTTCTTCTCTCTGGAATGTTCTTCCTCCTCTTGCAAACACTGAATCCTCACCATGAGTCAAGACTTCCTCTAGGTTCTAAGCACATTCACTGCTAAAGATGTGGGGTTTTTTGTTTTTCCCTCCTGTCTAGCTATAAGCTGCTGGAGGGTTGGCCCTGTTCACCACCTGTCCAGTTCACCTCCTTACCAGGCTATGAGCTGCTGGAGGGTTGGCCCTGTTCACCTCCTGCCCAGTTAGACTTCAGAGTCCAAGACCTGACAAACTAGAGGCTCTTGTCTGACCTCACTATCTTAGCCTTTCATTGTTTTCTAATTGCTTTTCCAGTATTTTCTGCATCTTGGGAGGTAGCATAAGAACATTAAGGCTATGAACTCACATCTAGGTTCCAAATTCAGCTTAGTAACCTGAGACCCGAGGCAAGTGGCTAAAGCCTCCTATTCTGACAGCTGATGTGAGCACTCCTATTACTCATGTGAACATTAAGTAACTCTTAACTCCTGTTTCCTATTAAGCTCTGCTTTCCCACAGCTTTCGAACAGACTTCATTCCCTTTACTGAATTACCTATTCTTTGTTGCTCAGCTCATTGCAGACAAGCCTGGGACTCCCAATTAACTTCTCCTACACATGTATTTCTTTCAAAGTACTTGATTATTAAAATTCTGTGTGATCATTAATAAACGTTCCAGACACGGTCTGTAATCTCCTTGATGAGCATCTTTGGCTTCACAAGTTTTGTAAATAAGGGACTACAGATATTTAACAGTCTTTGGACATTCTGAAAGCATCCTGTCTTGCCTCCTTTGGGCAGATGGGGAGTAGGTGCGGGTAGGAGACTTGTCCACGATCAAGGCTCACGTGGTTGGGAGGTGGATACACCTAAGGCTATATACTTCCTATAGAGTCCTTCACATGTGCTCCGAACCAACACTGAAAAGGCCTCTTCGGGCCGCACCCTACCCTGGCTGCCAAACTCCAGCGAGCTTTGGTTAGCTACTTAGCGCGGGGGTTGGGGAGGAGAGATGGCGAATCGGAGCCTGCGGGGCATTCTCATCTCTCCAATCAACATCACGATCTACTTGGGCAGCACAGGAATTTAAGGCTACAGTTAGGAAAGGGCTGTGGAAGGTATGAGGGACTCGGTTAACTCAAGGAGGGGCATAGTAGGAGGATCCAGCTAACCAATGGGAGGAGCTGAGGTTGAGGTCGGTCAGAAGAGGCAACACTTTAAAGGTAGAGCTTTTGGTTGAGCTAGCCAATAGAGGGGAACAGAAGGGCGGATGGGCGTGCCCTAAACCCAATCGTAATAGAACTGGAGCTACGCAGGCCCGAGGCGGTGGATACGACATCCTCCAATCGGAAGAAAGGCATCCTACTAATCAGAGCTCACAAACAGCAGACAGGCAGGCCCGTTGACCAATCGCAAACAAGGACTGCAAAAGGCCAGGATGGGAAGAAGAGACAGGAGACAGAAGACAGGCTGAGGCAGCCAATCATTGTTTGCAAAGAACAGCGGGCGGGCCGACAGGCCTTTTAGGGACTCTGAGGGTCTCAGAAGTGGCCTGTGGGGGGGATCTTTAGGGTAGGATGTGGCATTATTCAAAGAGGGAAGAGTGTGGTCCCAAGAATCGGGCGAAGGTACGCGGTTGTGAATTTGGGATCCTCACCTCGGGCCTTGCGCCGACTCTCCTGGTCACCGAGGCTGGGTGGCTTCTCCATGGAGCTCAGGATGGAGCCCAGTAGGTCCGCCATCTTGGGAATGAGTGTGAGGGGGCGGTGCGTCTTAAAGGGAAGGGCGAAATGCCTTTAAGGCCGGAAACACGTCGGAAGCGAAAAACCGCGCTGCTCCGCCCCGCTTAAGGCAGCGAGCCGAGGCCGGCGACTTGCGTGGCGATCATCCCGCCCCGCCCCCAGCAGAGATAGGCCGGAGGCTAGCTGGTGCAGAGACGTTTAATGGCAATTCGTATAAACCAAGCTCATGCACAAGTAGAAAGTGCTCATGGAGCCAGCCGGGGGCTCCCGCCGCGCCAGGGAATCAGATGCCCGGCCGCGCAGCGCCTTAAATAGATTCTTCACTATACTCTGTATGTTACAGTTATGTACAAACCCCTCCCCACGGGAGCGGGACTCCGCCTCGCGATCCTATGTACACCCCCTCCTCTTTGGCCCCTAAGTGGGCGACCAGAGAGTCAGGGTGATGGGGAAGACAGGGCCAGGAAAGGAGGAAACAGACGCAAACATGCGGAGTCGGGGTAGGGCAGAGTCACCCCTGAAACACGAGGGCGCGCGCAGCGAAGGCAGCGGTGGGGACGGAGGCGGATACATTCATCAGAGACTCGTCGAACAAATAAATAAGGCAAGTCAGGAAGGTCCGAGTCAGGTGCAGGCAGGAACGGGGTTGTGGAGAAGGTGCAGGCAGGGCTCCGTAGGTCACAGCTGAAGATGCAGATATGTGGGGCATGGGTCTTCTGGAGCCAGGGACCAAAAGAGGCACGACCAGGAGGGAGGAACCGTGTAAGGCTGGGGATAAGGGCGGGGTTCTACGAAGGGCTCCCAAAAAGGTGAAGGGGAAAGAGCTGCCGACAGGGGGCTCCCCTAGTTCCTAAAGCCCTCTCCTTGTTTAGACAGCCAGAAGGGGCCCCCAGGGTGTGGAGAAAGGCAGTGGAGAGGTCAGGTGGCCAGTCCTGGCTGGGGCAGCCCCTCCAGCTCCTGGTTCTGCTTCAATTCCCTCATTCTGCAGAGAGACAGAGACGAGTCAGAGGAGACTGATGGATCAGAAAAGATGTCGGGGCAGAGATCCAGAGAGGTAAGGGGTTAGAACCTGTGTCGGCAGCGCCGCAGGAACCTCATTATTTTTCGGGCTGCCTGGTCCTGCTTCTTGGTGAGAAAGGTGCCCCTAGTGGGAAAGAAGAAAGACCTCATAGAATTCAGGCATCCCCAGTCCCCACCTTAAGACCATTGTAGGGAATGGCAAGGGGCTGGAAGAGAACAGGTAGTGGGCATTAACAGAGAGGTAAGCAGAGGGCTATAGAGGGGCAGGTAGGGGCGGTCCCTACTTGTTTCGAGCAGGAAGGGGGCCTGAGGGCCGGTGAGGAGGCCCTGGCCTGCGGCGGTAGGAGCGGTAGTGCTGCTGGATAAGCACGGCTGCTCGGCGGCTCTGCTGGAACCTCTTCTGTTCATAGTAGCTTCGGAACTTGCTCTGAATCAGGATGGCCGCCTGAGTCATTTTCTTATAGAGTGCAAACTGCAGGGAAGGAGAGGGGGGGACAGGAGCTGAAATGGAGAGACAGAAATCCAAACCTCTGAAGGTCACCCTTCAATTAAACAGATGCAGATCCCTTTCTCTGACCCCCCACATGGCTGAATCAGACTACTCGCACCCAGATCTCATGCCTAATACCTTAAGTGCAATCCAGGTCAGCTTGTGGAAAGAGAGGGGAAGTTAGGGCTCTCACAGCACAGAGACAGGCTGGGTGGACATGTGTGTTGGTACACTTTTGAGAAAAAGCTCTAACCTGCTTGTACTTCCGATAACAACGTTGGATCACCGCTGCGGCTACCTCCTGCTGCTCCTTCAACCTCCGACCCTAAAGGAAGAGAATGAGGCTTCATCTGAGCATCTCAAGGCCCACCTAGTAGACTCTGGACCACCTCTTCCTCACAGTCTCCTCCTTAAAACTTTAAAAAAAAACCAAAACATTTATTTATTTTGTGTGTGTATATAGGCTCCCTGTGTGTGGACATGAAAATACAATTTGAAGCAGTCGGTTCTCTTTCATTATGAATTCCAGGGATCAAAATTAGGTTGTCAGGTTTGGTGGCAAGTACTGTGTCCCCCACCCCCCATTCTTTCTCATTCCTATTTAAGGCCTCTGGATGAGGCTTGTTCTACAAAAGCAATGGGAGCCCATGGTTTTCTCTGGTCAGGGATAATTTATCCTAAGAACCTAGGCTCTAACCTTGTACTTTCGGAAAGCTGTCTGGATGACTCGTGCTGCCTCATACAGTTCCCGCTGCTCATGATCTGAGAGTGTCAGCAGGGCAAAGTCACTTTCCATCTTGCCACTGGTAGATGCAGAGAGAAACTCTGCCCAGGAAGGTGCTGGAGGGATAGCTAGGCGACCTCGTTCAAAGGGCAGCTCACTGTGGGGGATAAGGAAAAGGACATCACAAAGCAGTTCAAATCCCTCTTATCCTAGCAAGAGGTGGCTGTTAAGGACGATCTTCAGCAACAGAGTCTGCAAGGAGTGGCTCTAGAGTTCACCAGCCCACCCAGGTCCCTTCCCAAACACATTAGGGCTCAGCCAGAACGATGCTTTGGCTATAGGGAAGCCTACTTCCTCCCTCCCATCATTCTCTGAAAATGAATTGGGAGGCTTTATTCTGAGCTGGTCACCTAGGAGGAGCTGAGCTGGGGAAATGGTCCACATTCTCCAGGTAACTGGCTAGCCAGGACATGGTCTCACTGAGCCCGACAGCGCCTGTATGCTCTCGTGGTGAGGCTCCAGCTTCAGGTAACTCTGAGAAGTCCTCTCGCTTAATCCGCTCGGGTGTGGCTTCGATGATCTGCTTGGCCAGTGACATCATGTCCACCTGGATGAAGGGAGATGTGTGAACTCTGTGGAGCCCTAACTATCAATGCTCCAGCACAGCCTAAGCTGTAGCCTTAAGCCCTACTCTCTTATCTCCTTATTTCTAGATACCAGCAGGCAAAGTCCCCAGGAACTGCTTTTATGATCACTAGTTTTGGACTAAAGTTCCTCATTCATTCTTACTGATTTCCTCTGAGGGACATCCTTTCTTACTGATGCCTCTGTGCTTTATGTCCTAGCAAACACAAGATTCAAAGGATGAAGATCTTAGCACCCTTCTAGATTGTTCACTATCCCCCTTGGACCTGTTCCATGCTACACAACCAACATATATCTCCACAGGCCTAGCCCAAGCCTATCACTCCACTTGCTTCAGGTCTCCAAGAACCAGCCAGGGCTTACTGTCCACATACCACTCTGGTGAATAGCTAAGCTGTAAGGCCTATAGCATTTCCACTTTGCCAGACTCCATGATCCTGCCCTTGTGGAGTTTTGTTTTGTTTTGAGACAGCATTTCACTATGTAGCCCTGTCGTCCTGGAACTCACTATGTAGACCAGCTGAGCTGGAGCTCAGAGATCCTCCTGCCCCTGCCTGTGATAGGAAGTTCTTGGTTTTTTTGTACTCAAACAGCTTCCTAATTACACTTAGCCTTTCTTTTTTTTCTTTCTTTCTTTTTTTGGTTTTTCGAGACAGGGTTTCTCTGTGTAGCCTTGGCTGTCTTGGAACTCACTCTGTAGACCAGGCTGGTCTCAAACTCAGAAATCCGCCTGCCCCTGCCTCCTGAGTGCTGGGATTAAAGGCGTGCGCCACCACCGCCCGGCTACACTTAGCCTTTCTAAAGCAGGTATGTCCATAGGTTTTAGCACTTAGCTATCCCTGAAGATTCATTCTCATCCATTCATTACATGATGATACCTTCCTTAACTTTTACCATGGGCAAACTCTCTTCCTACTCCAAGTCATTGTCAAGTGTCTCCATCTTGTGAGTCTCTACTCAGATACACTCGTAGCTGCCTTCCATACCTTGTTTCTTAAGAACCTTTATCTTCAGCTGAGTGCAGTGGCACATGCCTTTAATCCCAGCACTCAGGAGGCATAGGCAGGTGGATCTCAGCGTTCAAGGCTAGGCTGGTCTAAATAGTGAGATCTAGGACAGCCAGAGCTACATAGTGAGACCCTGTCTCTGAAACAAAACAAAAGAGCCTTGGCCTTCATGAATCCACAGGTAATTACAACAGTACAGTTCTAAGTGAATTCTCCAGAATTCATAATCTCTCCTACATCATGACTGCTGAATCATGAAGTCTGAAAGGAGCTAAGCAAAGAGGTCCTGGGCCTATACCCAAAAATAAATAGTCGTTCTCCTAAAACTGAAGCCAGGCTGATTCTGCTTCATGGGAATCTGTCTCATCCAGCCTCTGCACCCTGCTCTGTTCCTAGTCTTTTGAATCCATCAACAGAAGCAGTACCGGGATCACATCCACAGCTGGCAGGCTGTCAGCATCCTCTGGAGCAACCCTATCATCCTGGGCTAGTGGGAGGCCAGGAGGGGAGGGAGCAGACTCTTTGGAGTTAGTGGCTTCGTAGTCCATGAGGAGTAAGGGTGTCTCAGGGGCACCAGAAGAAAGCTGGCTTGGGATCATCTCCATAGAAATGTCAGAGGCCAGCAGAGGAGCAGGGGGAGGACTGCCGTCTGGGGCACTTGAGTAGGCTGATGTCACAGAGAAAGTGCCATCTGACAGCTCCGAGGGTGAAGAGACACTGCTCAGGCCTGAGAGAAGGGAAAATAGGTAAGGAGAGCAGGAGCTGCAAAATCAGCTTTCACCCCATATCATCTGTTTTCCTGCCTTTTTTTCTTTTTTAAGATTTATTTTATGTGTGTGAATTCCCCACCATCACCAAATATATGTAGGTAGAACTGGAGTTACAGACAGTTGTGAGTTGCCACATGGGTGCTGGGTCTTTCCAGTACTTCCCTGCCAGTTCTTGATCCTGTTATCTTCCCCCCACCCCCACCCTTTAGCTTTGCTCTGGATCTTTTTTTCACTGTATCCTCTAGAAGGACCCAAAGCCAGCTCTCACCAGTGTCTGGGCTAGAGGATGGTGGAGATAGAGCGAGTGGGTGCTCAACTGAAAGCTCCTGTCTCTGCAGTTCCTCAAGGCAGCGGGCGAGGCGCACGTGACCCCGAGAATGAGCCACAGATAGGGGTAGCCGGCCCAAGGAGTCAGGGATGCTCAGTGCTTGTCGGTTCCAACAGAAAAGCAGCACAGCAGCTTCTAAGTGTCCCAGAGCACAAGCCCACATCTAAGGAACAGAAGGTGGTGCTGAGGCCTGTCCTCTTCCAGGTAGCCAGTCCTCAGGCCCTGACCCACCCCAGTATTTCCCTGCATTCCTTTGAAGCATTTATTCTAGTTGCTTACTGCCCGGAGGGAACTTAGGAACAGCATCCTTACCAGAGGGGTGCAAGAGAAATGGTCCACATTGAGTGGGTCAACCTCTTGCTCTAAGTCCAAGCTTCCTGTTTCCACACTCCTAGAGATTTGGGGCAACAACAAAGCTCAGTCAGGTTAAACACAAGGGGTTGGTAGTGGAGGGTGAGGGCAAAGTAAGAACATCAGAACCAGAAGGACTGAAAGTGACCTTCTCAATTTAATTGGTCAAGAAGTCAATGTCTTAAGTCAGGATAGTATGGATCCTCCAAATACCAATCTTCCCCAAGCACATGCCTTCCCACAGTAACCTCTAATCCCTCCAGTATGCGAACTTATTCTCTGGTGCTTCAGTCTCAATAGTTTCCCAGTGCCACACACCCCAGCACTGCCCCAACCCTGGGGCCCCTCCGCTCATGCTCACCGCCACTGGCTCAGAGTTTCAATGAGCCGAGCGTAGCCCTGTGCAGCAGCCAGATGCAGAAGGCTCATGCCCCGGAAGGGGCTTCCATGGATCAGACGTTCGGGACCCCTCCAAGTGGACCGTGGGATCATGCTCTCTACCAAGACCACCACCCGTGCCTCGAAGCCAGGGCCCTGGCCTTCATCCTGCAGTATGCACACCCACATTAGACTTGGGAATTTGGTCCTGCAGGCTATCTTTCCAGCTTCAGCTTTTAGTGCGCGCGCGTGCACACACACACACACACACACACACACACACACATTTCCCACTCTAAGTTCCTCCCACTGATAACTCACTGGTTCTAGTTTGAGTCCCTGTGTGGCCTCACTATCCTCTGATCCCTCTGCCTACTCTAACTCTTCTGAGAGCTGACCTTACACTGTGCGTCCATACTAGCTTTGGCTGGTGCATGTCCACATATGTTTTTCTGCCCCAGGAGCCAGAGTCTTCTCTATGCCCTTCCCCAGCCCTTTTCCTTCCAAGACTCTGAACCCATAGAGAGAGATCTTAGGCCCAATATTCCTGATTTCCTCCCTCACTCTCACTTTTACCTCCACCCTTCATCAAATCAGAAATAGTCTGAAGCCTGTCATGCCACAAGGATGCCCAGAATAGCCTCTCTTGCCACAGTGTGTGTGTGTGTGTGTGTGTGTGTGTGTGTGTGTTTGTGTGTGTGTGTGTGTGTTGCAGCAAAGTGATAGCAAGAAGAGGGAAGAGCACTGGCTGATGATCCTGAGGTAGGTGAGTGAGGAAAGTCATGCTAGAACCACTCTCATTGAGATCTTGTGTTCCCCACTGTAGACCATGGTCTTTGCTTAGAAGTACCTGAATTGGAGGAGCCTCTGGACCCTGAGCAGGGGCCTGCCCAGCTGCTGCAATCTCTGCCATCCGCTTCTCCATCTGCTCCAGCCGCTCTAGGATGGACATCCGGAACTGGCTGTCTGTAGGATGGGCATGGGAGCTAAGTAGACAGGATCTGTGTGATGCTAGGAATACTACTAGCAGGGTAAGAATTGTTCTTCCTCTACACAATACCCCCCTCATCCACTCATCTAAACAGAACTCACCAGGAAGACTTAGCTCTTGAACTAGGGCTCTTAGTCTCATAGACCAGAACGAGGATTAAGAACCAAGGCTGTTTTCTCTAATCTAGACAGCAGGAATTCCTCAGGGCTCATTTAGTCCTCAGCTAACTACGGCACATACTGGCATGTCCTCTTCCAGCCTTTTCCTAGACAGCATGCTCCCCAAGTTCTTGCTCCAGACTCTACCACTGTCCCCTATGCTGGGCTGAAGTTTTCAAGGTCCCCCTCCTAAGCTAACCACTACCCCAAAGACTATAGTTGAAAAGCACTGCCTACTCCAGAGGTCCCCTGCAGCTGACCACAAAGGATGGTTGGGAAGGGAAAGTGACAGAGATAGACTGCTATGTTCATCTTCTTCCTCCCAACTCCATAATACACAAATTTATACACACATATGTGCACATATGAACATGAGCTGTATCTGTCCCCTTCTGAGATCAACTAAGGACAAGGAGAGGAGGTGGGAAGGGAGCAGATCCTGGGGAAAACAAGCACAGAAAAACTGAAGATGGGATGTTCCACAACACCATGACAGAAGGGAATGATGAGTAGAAACTCAGCACAGGAACAGAAACTTAAAGGAGCCAGTGAGGAAAGAAAGAGCAGAGCCAGAAATCCCAACCAAGTGATTAGAAAAGAAGATAAGCATGAGAAGAAGAAGAAGAAGAAGAAGAAGAAGAAGAAGAAGAAGA
>JADRCD010218723.1:18941-30551 GCA_019843815.1 Montemys delectorum
GAAGAAGAAGAAGAAGAAGAAGAAGAAGAAGAAGAAGAAGAAGAAGAAGAAGAAGAAAAGCATGATCATGCCATTAGAATAAAGTGATGAATAGCCAGAGCAGGACAGGGAAGGCTACCAAGGTCCAAGGAGGGCAGATTAAAATCAGACAGACAACTCAGCACTGCCAAGACTATGTGACAACTATAACACACGCACACTCACACACATGCACACATTGTGACAAGTATAACACACACATGCGTGCACAGACACACATGCATGCACAGACACACATGCGTGCACATACACACATGCGTGCACATACACACACACATACACCACCAAAGAGTGAGGCAAGAGTAGCAACCAGAAGCTCTAAGAGAGGGAGGAATGGCAGGAGACAAGAAGAGTAACAGGGATGAAAGCATAACTGAGAAGAACCAAGAAGCAACAGATCTACCAAGAGGAAGAAAAGCAAGTCTACGGGAGCAGCAGTCTCAGAATTCTCAGAGCTCCAGGAGAGGAAGCAAGTAAAAGCAGAAACAGAACCAACAAAATATACACGTAAGCATATGGATTTGTGTATGCCCCTATGGGTAAGAGAGAACGCTTCAATAATAGCCATGTCAACGCTATTACACGTTTCCATTTTTGTTTTTGTTTTTTTTTTTTTGTAATTTCTAACAGTCCTATAATGAAAACATCCTTATTATCCAAAAGAAAAACATAAAAATAAGTAGCCTATAGTTTTTTTTTTCTTTTACTTTATATGCATGGGAGTTCTGCCTGCATGTATGTCTGTGTACCACTTGTATGCAAGCATGTCATGCCTAAGACCTGGGTCAAAAGGCTCAGTACTCACCATCCAGTGACAACCAGTCAAGCTGTGTACTAGGCAGAGACAGGAACCGGCGGGCTCGGTACTCAAAGAGCACAGAAGCAGAGAGGGGGCCTTCCCGCCCTGCCACCTGCAAAGACACCAGCCCTACCTCATGGGCTGGGGAGAATGGGTCAGGAAGAAGGGCTCTTTCCTTGGCTCCTTTCCTGCCCGTTTAGCTGTATCAAAGCCAGTGATGATCATTCCATATTTCTCCTCCTCACTTGCTGTGGGCCAAGAGATCCCTAGCTTCAGTCTGCAGCATTTGCACTAACAGGGAGGGGAGACTCTTTATTCAGTAATGTAATACCTTCTATGGACCAGAGAATTAATGTGTGTAGACCCTCAAATTAAGGATGCTGCTCAGCAAATGTTATGACCAGAGTTCAGAGGTCATGACCCTTACTGAAATGCAGGAAAGGGAATCTGTCTATTAACCAGCAGTATCCAGTAGGAGCTGTGTCCAGAGTCTCAATGCCTACCACTCTCCAGATAAAGCTGCCAGGTTTCAATCTCCAGGCCAGAGCCTGAGACTTTCCCCCCAGTTGCCAGTTTCTCTGACCTTATCCCTGTTTCCTTTCTTATCCCCTCCCCTTCTGACTGGGGCTGTGGAGACTAGGAGAGAATACAATACTGCTAACCTGGATCCCCCAAGGAAGACAACTGTTTTAACTGTGTGTTTTTTTGTTTGTTTGTTTTTTGGTTTTGGTTTTGGTTTTTAGAGACAGGATTTCTCTGTATCTCCCTGGCTGGCCTCGAACTCAGAAATCTGCCTGCCTTTGCTTCCCAAGTGCTGGGATTAAAGGTGTCCACCACCACTGCCCTGCAGAAGATAACTGTTGAGTGTTAGATTGCAGGGAAGGGTGGTGGTAGAACAGAGGCATAGACCATCACTGTCCTGAACTTTCTACAGTGAGAATGTTTACATCTAAACTACTCAACATGGGAGCACTAGAATGTGTGGTGATTGAGCACTTGAACTATGGTCAATGTGTCTGAGACGACAGATTTTAAATTTACTTAAATAGGTACATATGGCTGATGAGACTCCCAGGGTTGGTATAGAAGACCCTGGCTCCATCTAAGCTTCAGAGTCAGTACAGATATTAGAGATCCCTTCAGCCAATGCTTAACCTTAGAGGATGGAAACACAAGGAAGAATTTTAGAGATCACTGGTTCGCTAACAAGTAGACTTCTTAACCAGATCCTAGATTTGCTGACACTAAGGTCAAGCTCGTCCATCTGCCAGGGGAACTGGGCACTGTGCTTTGGGGCTGGAAGGGGTCTTTGTCCTCAGAATGACCTATTTGTTTCCAGTGCTTTCTAGAAGTCTGGAGGTCCTCACTCATTTTAACTGTCCATAATGGCAGTCCCTTCCCATATCGTTCCCAATCTCCATACCAGGACAGTAGCAGCGTAAGACACCAGGCTGGACCAGGGAGGCTGGCACTGCGATGTGATCGAAGACACAGGAGTAATGCTCTGTGGCCTCCGTCCAAGGGCCTGTGATGAGCACCTTGACCCCACCCTGCAGACACAAGTCAGTCAGTCATATGACTGGAGTTGTGCTAGAGTCTCAGGGTTCTGTCAAGTGGTTATTTATCTCATTGGAACTAAGTTTTCTGTCTTTTTGGGTTTTGGGGTTTTTTTTTGTTTTTTGTTTTTTATTTAAATAGAATCTCATGTAACTTAGTCTGGTCTCTTAGTCTTAGCTACTTACTATGTAGCTAAGGATGGCCTAGAATTCCTGATCATCTGGCTTCTATCTCTTGAGTACTGGGATTAGCTTGCCCCACCTTGCCCATGTTTTAAAAAAAAAAAAAAAATCCTTTCCCCAAGGCTGAGGATGCAGGCCAAGCCCAAAGCCTTATCTATGCTAGGCAAATGCTAAGCATCACCCTTAGCCCTTCACTAAAATGTTCCGAGTCTACCAAGAAGCAGAACTTGGGGCTCCCCAGGAGTGTCAGCTCTGCTGTCCAGCTGCTTCACTCACTGCACTTCCCCTTTCCCTCTCCAAGCAAAGTCGAACTTCTCCACTGTTGACCACAGTCTCTCATTTGCCCAGAGTCTGCAGGCATCTCACTGTGTGTGTGTGTGTGTGTCTGTGTGTGTGTGTATCTGTGTGTGTGTGTATCTGTGTGTGTCTGTATCTGTGTGTGTGTCTGTGTGTGTGTCTGTGTGTGTGTCTGTGTGTGTCTGTCTGTGTGTGTTTGTGTGTGTGTGTCTGTGTGTGTGTGTGTCTGTGTGTGTAATTTTTTTTTTTTTTTTTGTCTAGGATTAAAAGCCCCTGTATCCTCCCCTTAAAACAGTCACTAAGAATGAGGTCCCTGAAGGGGCTCTGGGAACATGGTAAGGGGGAGACATAAGGTATGTGGAAAAGCTATAGTTTACATAAAAGTAAAGGTTCGGAGAGCCAGGAGGAGGAAGCCAGGAGGAAGAAGGACTTGTAGAATCACTTAATGGCAGAGTATATGCCTAACAAGCTGGATTTGATTCCTAACATTAAGGGGAACAAACAAAAGCTGTGAGAGAAGGCGGGTCACAGGCCATGGGGTAAGGGTTAATAAAATTCATTTTGAAAAATCCAAAAACTAATGGAAGAAGAAAAACCTGACTCACCTCTGGGTAGGACCACTCTGGGGAAAAGTCTGTGATGGTGTTAAGAGCAGGAGAGAGCTGGGGGGTTGGGGCAGGGACACCTGGAGCGTCATCACTGATGAGTTCTCCCATAAGGTCTGGGAATGATGAAAGGCTGAAGGGCTCCAGCTCACTGGTGCTGCCAGCAGAGCCTCCAAACAAGGCTTCTCCTTTTGTTGCCCTGCCTGAAGGTGGCAAGGCAGCTGGGGAGGATGGGGATGAAGGAGGGGGTGAAGGTACAGGTGGCACCGTTCCCGGACCCTTGAGTTCCTCCCCACTATCATCATCTTGGATAAAGAATTTGTTTCCTCTTCTCCCACTTGCTCCCAACTGTGGAGGGAGACCTCGAGCAGCTGCCTGGGGCTCCAGGGCAGCAGCAGGTTCCAGGGCAGGACAGGGAGTGTGAGTGCCCTCCGCCTCAGGGAAGTCTGGGTTTACTCCTTGGCCCCCTCCATATGTCTGGCCCCTTTGGGGGCTGTTGAGAAAACGGTCGGGGTCAAAGGCAGGGCTGGGAGGAGCTGGTGGGGCAGAAGGCTCAGAACCTACAACCACAGCCAAGCTCACAGGAGGTCTAGGTTCAGCCTGCGGAGCCAAGTGCTTGGTGGGTGTCAGGCCCCCAGCACGCTGCTCTAGTCCTGTCAGGAGGAGGATGGCAGTGCCTCCTGAGGAACCCCCTCGAGAGGTAGGAGGGCTAGGTCTGATTTCTAGGGGCTCTGCAAATCCTGAGGAGGAGGAGGAAGAAGAGGAGGAAGATGGGGAGGTATGTGCCTTGGGGAGCTCTGGAGGAAGTGGGGCTATCAGTGGTGGAGGCTCAGGGGGTTTGGAGTGGGATATAGAAGCCAGGGCTAAAGCTCGAGGCTCCACTTTGGGAGAGATGATGCGGTGTTTCGTGCTACTGCATTTGTGGGTAAGGCTCCCAGAACCTGGAGTGGAGAGAATAGGGAGAAGAGAAGGGATAAGATACATTTTTTTCCCAGCAGTCCTTTCCTAGAAACCCCCTTACCCTCACTCTTCCACTTCCCACCTCCATCCCATCCTATCCCCCCCCACTCCGAGAAAGTGAGACACACACACACACACACACACACACACACACACACTCTAAACACACACACTAAACCTACAGTGTAATACTGATTATGACCACTGGGAGGCATCAAAAGTGGGTCTCCCCCTCCCCTCCCTTCAGTTTCTCCTCAAAATAAACAGGACTAGAGGAACAGAGTGGGGGAGGAGTCCTGGCTTGAGGCAGTAGCTGATAGCAGTAGCTAACAGCAGAGTAAAAGGACAAAGGAATAACCAAATAGGATCAAACCTAAGGCTGGGTGTGATTGGTGGTATGCAGTAGCAGGGGAGGAATTCCTGAAAGCAGAGGGCAGAAGGGCTGTGGACTGCCAGGATTGTAGCGTATACATTTCTGGGGCCGGAGCCTCCAGATAAGGAATTCTCTGCTCATTTGGCCCATCTTTCTGGACATGCAAAGACTTGCAAATTAGTATGCAGATATCGTCAAGGCAGTTACTAAGCAATGTGGCTAACTGGGAAAGAGTTCCAGAGTTGGGGGTCACTTACCAAGGCCCCCACTACAGAGACAAGCATGGGTTCTGGGTGCTGGCTTGGTTGGGTGGGTGTCCAAGATCTGTTGCACCAACTGTTCCACGGAAAATTCCTCTGCCCCATTCCCACAGCTCCACTTGATGCCATGAACTAGAGGAGATTTGGGGGTACATGATGAGACTTCCAAAGTACCTCTATGGTTCCTCTAAACCTCTGACTTGCTGATCTTAAGCCTACTCAGACATACAGCCCGCAGCTGTCTCTCACTCTCCTTGCCATAGTCCACATCTTAGACTGTACAGGCTCAGTAAAGTGCCCTCCTGGCTTAGAGTGAAATAGTTACCCGTGGGGTTTGGGCACAGAACCCCAGTGCTTTGGGAAGTCCCACTCTCACTCTCCCTTAGAGTTCATCCCTGCTTGCTCCTTACACATGGGCTTCAGCTGTCCCAATAGCTCCTCACGTGACCACTTCAGCCATTCTCGCCGGTCGCTACTGATGGAACAAAAGATGGGGCTACAGCCCTTTCCACAATCTTCCAGAGCTGGGACGTTCAGGTAGTGCACAAGGACGATGTCAGGGTTCTGGGGGCACAAAGGCACACAGAGGGCCATGGGGTCTAGGACTCAGGGGCTTAGCCTCCTAGTCCTTACTTTCTTCTGCTCGTCACCCCAATTCTAGTCACCTCCAACTTCTATCATGTTCTATCCCTAATTTCCTTTCTGCTTTTCCCACTCAGAATCTATTTCACTTCATCTTTTGAGAACCCATTTTCCTTAAAGAGCCAGAAATCTGGCTGACTTCTCAGTTCTTACCTGGAGCAGCCAATAGCAGCGCCGATGGAATGTGGGGACGATGGAAGAGTGAACGTAGCAGCCATAGAGACACTGCCAGGAGACAGGCTGGGGTGGGGGGAGGGCTAGTCTGCTCCCCAACTCTTCCTCTGTTCAGTTCCTTTGCAGGAATCCTAGTCTTTCCACCAGTTCCTCTTCAGTCCTCTCCCTACCCCCACCTTCTTCCCATCCCTTCCAAAATCCAGCAGGCTTTAAGTCATGGTTGAGGGACACAGAGAAGGGAACAGAAGAACTGGGGGTGGGAGTGGGGTCTTACAAAAAGAGCCCAAATTGAGGTGTGGGAAAGAAATCTAAGGGCAGAGAGGAAGTTCAGAAGAACAAGGATTTGGGAAGAGAAGCCCGTGTTTAGAATATCACCACTTGGATCGCTGAGGGAAATGCAAGGGAAGTGAGGGGACTGTCTGTCATGACAAAAAGCTGGGTCATGAAGAATGGGAAGCTGAGAGTGAGCTCAGTCATCAGTCAGCTGATCAGTCAGACTGAAGAGAGAAGAAGGCTGACTGAGAGGGAAGGGCAGACAAAACCCTGACAGGCTGGAGTGTGGGCAAGGGCAAGGGCTCTCACCTCCATGCCCTGGACCTTGAGTTTCATGTGGTCCTCTCGGGTAGTCTTCCCATCCTTCCGCTTCTTCCAAAGGTAGCCATCCTTCCGGTATTTCACCTTCTTACGATTGTAGAGGATAATGGAGCCATTTTGAGGCCTGGAAATGGGGGTGGGGAGTTCAAGTTTTGTGGACACAGCCCAGCATTTGTCACTCTTCACACTGGAGAGCTTTCTCACCTTGTCTTTGGGGCACAAGACAGCCACTCATCGTGTTTCTCAAAGGTGATCAGGTAGGACGCAATCTCCTGCAGGAGAAGAAACATTGGGTAGGTGTCCCCACTCGGTCACTGCCTCAGGGCCTCTGCAGAGGCAATGCCTGCCGCCTACTGTAAGGCTCTTCCAGGTATCTGGACCTAGCAAGACCTCAGAGCCCTCTCAGAAACAGAAAAAGACAATGCTTGTTTAGCATGTGCAAGGCCCTGGTTCAAGTACCAGGAGGAGAAAAACACAATGTAACCTCTTATCTCTCTCCCTACTGGAGCCTATGCCATGGGGCCAGCTTCAAGTTTATCCTTTGCTCATATTAGGTACTTTCTCTGTAAGAACCATCAATTGTTTGACACTGACAAGAACTTCAGGTTTTCTGTCTGACTCCAAGACTTTCAGACAAAGTATCACACAGTTATTTACTCAAATCCAACCCAATGGTCCTGCCAGATGCATTCACTGATTGCCTCCTGAGCAGACCTCCAACAATCACCCTTCACGTTAGTGCTCCACACCCCTCAGGACCATGGGAGTACCTCTCTATGTCTGGAAATTCCAAGTATCTTTGGTACTTCCCAGATGCTATGTGAAGTCCTGTTGCTTCTCTGAACTTCATGAAGGCTTTATAGCACTTACAATAACCATATACAAACACACCCATTTTTATTGACAATAGTCTCACCTTGGCCTGCCCTGTACTTGATATGTAGACCAGGATGGTTACATTTATGTGGTGATCCTCCTGCTTCTGCCTCCTGTGTGCTAAGATTATGGGTGTGAACCACTACCCCCCCAGCTTTACAGACAATTCTAGTTCTGAATCAATAATCACTAGTCACCAACATGTACAAGGGAACATGTACATAGAATACAGGAGATGTGACAAGAACTCTGTGCCCTCTAGAAGGTGGTAAAAAGCAGGGACTCTGAGACAGGCATGTGGGTATACACCTGTAATCCCAGCACTTGGCAAGAGGATCAGGAGTTCCAGGCCACATGAGACCCTTTCTCAAAAAGGCCGACTTAGGGCTCCGGAAGTGACTCAAGCAGTAAAGTACTTGCTGTATAAGTGTGGACATAAATTCAGTTCCTCAAACCCTACATAAAAAGCTAGGCACGACTGCTCATGCCTGTAATCCTAGTGCTGGGGAAAGAGAGACAAGATGATTCTGGGGCTGGTTGGTCAATTAGTCCAGCAAATCAGTGAGTGTCAAGTTCATTTAAAGACTCTGTCTCAAAAATAAGGTAGAATGACTGAGGAAGACATTTGACATAGACCTCTCTGGTCTTCATAAAAATATGCACCTGAGCAGGTATATGGAAGCAGGAGGATCAAGAGTTCAAAGCTAGGGCAGGGGAGTAGCTCACTCAGTAGAGGGCTTGCCTAGCATGCACAAGGCCTTGGGTTCATGCCCCAGCACTTCATTAACTAAGTTTTGTGGCACACAGTTGGAATCCCAGCACTCAAGCAGTAGAGGCAGGAGGACTGGATATTTAAGATCATCCTTGGCTACACAGCAAGTGCAAGGCTGACCTGGACTACATGATACCCTATCCAAAACCAAGCATTTAACACATAGAAACAAAACTAATCACTTTCTCTTCATTAACATCTAGAGTGATACGATATAATACAGGTCAGATATGGAGCTTGGCTCTCAATATGAAGAAATAGTAAGCTGTTGTTTTGTGTGGATGGATTATACTGAAGAGAAATGGACTCCCATAAGGTGCGAGTCTTTGCAATTCTATAATCTCCCAAAGGCCTAGAATAGTGCTCAGCAATGAGTGTCCATAGACACAGCACTCCACCTCCTCCAGCCCACAAGGGTCTGCTGGGGCCCAGTCCCCCAAGCTCCCTAGAAAACCTCATTTGTATTCCATCGGAGCCGCTCTGGAGGCAGCAGTGGGCATCGAGGAAGACACTCCAGCAGTTTCTTGGGGAGGAAGATCTTCAGGTGGTGGCTATTCTCTAGAGGGAACCAGAAGAGCCTTGTTAGAGGCAAAACAGAGGAAGAGAGCCAAGTATAGTCCAGAGCACTGGGGAAAACTGCAACCAGGACAAGAGAAGAGGAGAGCAAAGAATCAGAGGGCCAGACAGTAGCAAAACAAGGCTGTGCCCAAACTGAGAACCCATTTTGTGAACTTACCAGCAACCTCAGTGGTGTCCTTGGTATTCATGGTGAAGGTTCCAGGGGGCAAGGTCACCCCCGGCCTGAGGGGCCGGGGGGAGGGGGAGTCTGTGCTGGAAAAGGAGAGAACAAGGTCATGGAAGAAGCCCCCACATTAATCCAAGATAAGGAGCTTGAGGAGCGGTAAGGGGTTTAGACTCAGTACTGATATCTGGGAAAGAAAATGTGGAACTAGAATGTGACAGCAGAACCAAAAAATAGAGATGAAAGAACATACTACCGGGAACCAACATGAGTGGGGAGACAAGACAGAACAGAGTGATCAGAAAGAAAGGGACGAGGGGGGGGGGGGGGAGGTGCTGACAGTGTTGGAGCGTTCCCTAGGGCAGGAAGCTGGATCCTGCATGTCTAACCCAGATTCTCATAGGCCCTGACCGACCTGAGAGAGAGTAGGTGAGGTCAGTTAGTAGATCTATTTCTCCACGGAAAAATCAAGCAGAAAAAAGAACTCAGTGTACATTTAGGAAGGGAGAGCAAGGCTAGAGCTAAGGGTGGGCCAGTAGTGAGAGCTAGGGCTCTGGTCCTAGGAGGATGGCTTGGCAAGAAAACTTGGATGCTGGAGGAAAGCAGATCTAAGTACAATAACAAGCTGGCCCTTTTAAGACACACGCCGATTTCCGTCTCTTTGACTTTTTCTAAGGTGAAGGGTAGATCTGATAATTGACCTCATGTGTGCTCTCTCTCTCAGGTTGGTCAGGGGCTGGGAGAATTTGGAATAGACATGTCAGAGTAAGCTTCTGGGTGGGACATGCCGGCTCCCTCTTTGCAGCTATAATTTGACTTCACCCCGACACTCCTATTTCCCTAACCTCTGCTTCTTCTCTGGTTCCCAGCCTACCATATCCCCTCTACTGCTCTGGCTCCAGCCTGAGCCTCCGCCCTCTTGAGGAACAGATGGGAGCTGGAGGAGGCTCTCTGCGCGGGTTCTGCCAGGTGTCCGGGGATGGAGAGGGGGTGGAAGCCCATTCAGGATCGGAGGTGTGCAGAGAGGCTAGGGTTGGGATAAGAAGTCCACCCCAGGGTGCAGGTGCGCAGCTCTGGCTAGGCAGTTTGCCAGGGTGCAGAGCTGGAGCCGGATGAGACTGCGGGCCTGAGAGCGGTGGTCTATGACTCGACAGTCGCCGGGGGTGGGATGCTCTGCCCAAAGGGGGCGGGGGTCCTGGGAGAATCCCGGAGGTGGGAGGGGGTCCCGCCCGCAAACCCGGATGTTCTGGTGAAGCAGCTGAGCAGAGTTCATGAACACCTGGCAGCAAGGGGCAGTGCGGGAGCCCGGTGAGGGGGGTCTGGGGACTCTCCCCGCACTCTCTGATCCGTGAAGGGGCCCTGTGCCTAGCGGCGCCCCCTGGCGCGGGGAAAGAGGACGGAAGCGGTGAGGTGGGGGCAAACGGGGAGGAGGGACGGTGGTCCCCAGCGCCGCGCTCCACACCCAGGCCGCGTGGAGCTGCGCCCCCTGGCGCGGGGGCGGAGAGGCGGGCTAGAGGCCCTGGCTCTTACCTCCCGGGGTCCCGCGGGTGACGGCGGCAGCGGCCATTCTACCCCAAACCGACCCCCCCTAGCGCCGGCTGACAGCGGCGTTCGACGTCAGTGCGCACGGGGCGGGGCCTCCCAATTAAGGGAACGGGGGTCGGGAAGGGAACCTGGGGTCAGCACACTTGGGGCTCTGGGCCAGTCTACGAGACGCGCTGCTGGACCGTCCCTAAAGAGGCAATAGCGCTGAGGAACCGCGATCCGGAGGCGGAAACTCGGCCGATTGACGTGACTGTGGGCGCAGGAGGATGGGGCGTGGGCAGAGGTCCAGGGCCAGAGCCCTGGACGCAAAGGAGAGTGCTTGAGAATGAAGAATTCTTCTAGCCTTGGGCGAGATTCGGCAAATTTAGGGACCTAGCTTGACTTTCATTGTACTGAGTTGTCAAGAAAATCAAAAGAGTCTGCCTTTTCGTTCCCCTTTCATCACTACCTCGCGCAGAAACAAGACAACTTAGGGCTCTTTAATAACAGAACAGAGAGAACACAAGACCAGGGTCTGGCCCAGAGAAAAATCCGGCTGTGAGTGTACTGGGCAGTTGGATAGAAACTCAAGGGGGCTGTGAATGCCTATGCTATGGGAGACAACAATTAAGGTTAGCAGAGAGAAAACAACCGCCTTGAAGCCAGCAATAGGGAGTCTTGATGTTTGAATTGGTCTTGGGTCCCGTAGCTTGGGCCTGGATGATTTCCCACTACTCCTCAGACTCCAACTCCATCCTCTGGGGATTGTAAATGGGGTCCTTTCTGGCTGTAACAGTGCTGTAGGCCAGAGAGCTTAGCTGCCCAGCGGCATAAGTCCCCTGCTGGCCTACAGGAGTCCAGGGAGACCAAAACAGCTGTAGGTGAGAGAAATTGAGAGCAAGAGGGTAAAAAAAGCAAGAATGGAAAAATAGGTCTCTCTCCAGATTTCTTTTCTTTTCTTTTCTTTTCTTTTTTTTTTTTTTTTGGTTTTTTGAGACAGGATTTCTCTGTGTAGCCCTGGCTGTCCTGGAACTCACTCTGTAGACCAGGTTGATCTGGAACTCAGAAATCCACCTGCCTCTGCCTCTCGAGTGCTGGGATTAAAGGCGTGCCACCACTGCCTGGCCTTCTCCAGATTTCTTAATTGCCAAATTCAGGCACGTACCCTCAAAAGCTCAGTTCCTCCACCACTTTTCATTCTTAAGCCAGCTATC
>JADRCD010218725.1:9764-21250 GCA_019843815.1 Montemys delectorum
AGAGAAGGTGTGGGTGTGTGTGTGTGTGTGTGTGTGTGTGTGTGTGTGTGTGTGGCTGTATTTGGGGTTTTTCCCCATTGAATTATATGTTTGTAAGTGACTTTATGTCTTACATAATTACATGACCCTTTATTTAAGTGATAAAAGAATAGCCATCTCTAGAGCACAGTTCTTGTGCAAGCCAGGGTGTGAGCAATCTCAGCACCAATCTCAGATTAAGGGGTTGCCTCTGTCTCTCAGGGTGAGCCCCTGAAAGCTGCAGTTGTGGGAAGTGAGAAAGGTGCCCAACTAGGGAAGAGGCTGCTGCGGGGAGAAAGCTCTTCAGAAGGAACGTCCCTTCTTCTCTGGGGAGGAAGCAAGCTACTTCTTCTGCCTCTCCTGTAAGGACGCTGCTTAATAATTCCAACGTTTTCTCTTTATTCTCCTAATCGCACTAGCACTGCCTCTGGGGATCTCTCCACCGCTGAGCTTTGCAGGCTCCCATTCACTTCACCAGCTCCTTTCACTTGCCTGGGGTCTTGGGCACCAGTGCCTCCTCCCTCCCTGCTCCTTCAGCTACCCACCTGCCTTGCTAAAGGCCTCCATTCCGCTGAGGCATCTTTTCTTTGCACTCGGCATAAGCAATTATTTCTCCTATCACGGCTCTTAATGCTTTCCGGAGAGTTAGTGGATCATTTTTTGCTGACGAATATCACCCCACCCAGAAATAATAGCCTGCCTCCCTCTATCTTGTTAATAACAAAAACACACTACCACCTCCATCAAAGCTGTATCTCAGAGAGTGCAGGAGCCCTTGGCTGCCAAGGTCAGCCAAGGTGCCAGGCCACTGAATCGCCAACGAAAAGACTAAAGATACGCCATTGAAGCTGGAGATGCCCAGTTGGACCAGCCATCCCCCCAGCCCCCACCTCTTCTGCTCTGTAGTGGGAGAATGCATTTGGCTGCTCTGATTTCAGGTGCCCCATTAACTTTCTTTGAATGAGTTATTTTGAATACATACAGATATAGGGATATAGGGGGTTGGAAATAGAAATTGTTCTGCCTTCTCAGGCCACTGAACTTGATACCATCCCAGCATCTGGAAGGTCATTCTCTGGGTCCTGGGTCTGGATTACAAAAGAAAACTAGTCAGGTACAAGTTGTAAGTACATTCAAGTTTTCAGAAAGTTTTGGGTGGGGTTTGAGGGCATTTGTAAGGGTAAAAGAAGCAAATGATGTCATGTGAGCTCCTCAGAATAACCACACATATACACACCCAGGGATCAGGGGTGGGACTGTATCGCCACATTAGAGGAAACAGTGGACCTCCTTGCCCTAAGTCTTCCTGGTGTCCTGTGTTCCATTTTCATCCCCGTTTTAAAGAATCCTGACATTCTAATATTGTCCAAAGGTGAATAACAAAGATGGATAGCTGACTGTGTACCCACATATCTATCCTGAAAGGCTACTGTTCCATTTTCCTGGGGGGAAAAATGTGCAGTGAGGCTAAGGCATTATTTCAACCTTTTATTTAAAATAGCTGGGAAGAAAGCCTGCATAGCTATCAGTACAGCATAGGAAATACAGAATAGCACAGAGCTCTTCATCATCGGAGCTATTCAAATGGAACCTTTTCAGATGATCCTCCAGCATGAATCCTGACTAGATGATCCTGTATGCCCTCTAGCTCTGAGATTCTACCAGCATTGTTTCCAGGCCTGAAGCTGCTCAATTCAATGTAGTAGCCACTAGCTCCACATGGAGCTAATTAAGTAGTTTAGTTCCTTAGTCACATTCAGACTGCTGGGAGTACTCAGTAACTGTGCAGTGTAGTAGCTATCATCGGACATTATGGGCATCAAGTGTCTTCCTGATCCCAGAAAGGTCTATGATGGGATGTTGGCCTAGGACATCTCTGGCCCTGAGGATTAAAGAGATAGTTCTACATAGGACTCATGAGGCTGGGGGTAAGGTGACTTGTCTGTTAAAGACCCTAGAGCACCTATCCCTCCTTGAGTGTTTTTCCCTTTTTCTCCACTCAGAAGAACTCTTGAGTTAGGATAGTGAAGCCCCAGCTCTGCTACAAAACTATATGGGATGACCTTGGGTACCACTTTCCTTCTCCAAATGTATGTCCTCTCTGGAAGATGGTTCTTTCCAGATCTAATAGTCTAATAAAATATTACAGCACGGCCATTCCAACTTGGTACCTTCCCAAGAACAGTGACGGTTTGTGCCAAGAATGTAGCTTTTAGTTCACTGTCCAGGTTGGTGTGGCCCAGTGGAAAGATCCCAGAACTTTGAGTCATATTCAAGTTTTGTCTTAGTTCAGCTGCATGACCTTGGTAAAGTACGTAATCTCACCGCACCAGAACCTATCATCCGGAAGATGGAAATAATGATGTTTCATGTGTAGGCAATCATGGCTTTCAGCAAGTGCTCAACAAATGCCCCCAGGGATAAAGATGAATAGGTGTACCCCGAAGGTGAGTGACAGAGACCCAGAGCAGGAGTGGGCAGATCCCATTTCTCTATCCCACCCATCCTAGAGATACATTAAAAGAGCGTGGGTCTGACTTTCACTAAGGCACAGACAGCAGAGTCAGAAGTCCTGCATGGTAGGAAGTAGTGTGGCGTTTCCAGATGGCTGCGACACTCCTACCAGTCTTCTATGAAGCAGGAGGCAGGAGCTGCAGTTCTGCGGAGAGGAAGCTGTAGCTCCACGCCTGGCATGTGTTCTTCCCCTAATCAGGACAAGAAGCCTCTTTCACGTCTCACCCATTTAGAGGACCCAGTCAAACATAAAGAGCCTTGTACTAAGTATTCACTGCTGTCAGTCCAATACTTTATTTTTTTTTCTGGTTGTAAGCCTAGCCTTTGATGGCTAAGCTCCACCCCAATCCAGTAGATTTTAAAAATACAAGTTTCAAGGCACATGAATCTATTATCACAACTTTCCTAAAAAGACATTCTGGGCCTCTTGTGTATCAGCTACTGTAGGCCTGTTGTGTCTCAGATACACTTATATACACTTATCTAAGGGATTATCCCTTAGATACTCCCTAACTATATGGTTCTTTCCATTTGTGTCAGCTCCTGGGAAAGCATGTGAAATCCACTCACTAAAGTGAATTAATACATTTAGTTTCGATTGAGCTCCTGCTCTAGTAGAGCTTTGAAGCTAGGTGGAAAGTGAATGTGCCCAGATCACTGTGATGTGCAACCTGATGGAGGAGGTGAGGTGTTAGGGACAGGTGGCTGTGATGGGGGATAGAGCATGATAGCTGTGACCATGGAGACAGACACTTCTGTAGCTGTCATGAAAAGAATCGCCATGTACACCTGGGCCTCGTGGAGGGCATGGCTAGGCCTAGAAGGGAATCGGGAATTTATTTTTGCCACGAGGATAATCAAACACAAAGAACAAAGGCGTGGAGGTAGAAACTTTCAGTATGTATCCAAAAACCTGGGACTGGGTCTTTGTCTGAACTGAACCATAAGGGTGCATGTGGAGGTCAACAGGAGATGAGGTTAGGCCAGCTGCCAGGGCCAGATGCTCTGAATGCCTAGGTAAAGCATTTGGACTTATATCGCAAGGTGTTTGGGACACATTGGAGAGTTCTGAGCATGGATAGGAAATGTGACAGGATCAAACTACACCTGAGATGTTACCTTGAGGCCTTACCCGCAGGATTTTTTTTAGAATGGTCTGTATCAGGTGACAGGTGCAGAGAGGAGCATAAAGGATAGAGTCACAAAAGCAGACACCTGGCCTGTTTGTGGGGAGGGCTGAATCCACAGGCACAGATGTAAACCAGTCCCCACAGTCAAAGCTGTGGTTTCCAGGAGCCAGCTGGTTGCTTTCTGTTCTCCCTGCTCCCACAGGTAGGAGCACAGGTCCCTGGGAGGACTTGCTCATAGAAGTCCTGGCAGCCCTAGAGTCTGCTCTCTGCTGCCATTCTCCTGGTTTCTTTAGAATGAATGTTCCCTGGGGACCTGTCTGCTCTGGGGAGTTTGTATTCACTCAGAGAATAGGGTGTTACAACAGGCTGGGGAAAAATCTGTAGCTTGATCTTCAAATAATGAAGGAAGCTGTGCACGTCTCCTCTGCTAGACTAGCAGTCCTGCATGTCAGGGACTGCTGTATACATTTTCTGCTCCCCAGTGTCTAGAATAAAGCCCATTTATACAGCAACCATGTCAAAGTCACAGTTTATTGAGCACTTACTTTGGGCCAGCCTTTGAGCCTAGGAATTTTACGTGCAAGTGGCTCTTTTAGAGAACTTCTGAGCTATGTTACTCAAGAAATGCCTCTCAGGTACAAAGTCACACATCTGGAAAGGGAACAGAACTCAGATCTACAGCTCTACAATACCAAAGCCATTCTTAACCTCTATGTCTTTTTTTTTTTTTTTCTATTCTCTAGTGGGATCTCGATTTCAGGTAAAGTAACATAAGTATACACTTTGGAGTAACATTTCAAAACGCAGTTACCTAACATTCTTACTAGCACCTGTCAAGGATGGAGGCTCATAAGAACAGGAAGGGTGTTCCTGGGGCTTTAGAGGAGACCTCTGCAGCAGCCAGTGGTGGACAGGGGTAGTGTAGGAGCTTCATGTAGGTGCAAATTTCCTGTTTCAGAAATGTCTATAAGAGACGAGCCTCTCTTGGCTTCCCCCTCCCTAGATTTTCAAGACCACTTCTAGCACCTGGGGGTCCTAAGTTTGTTGCTATTGTGTCCTTTTGTAGTGGGTAAGGGGACTGCAAACTCACAGGAAGAGAGATCTGGGGCATGTAGAAACGCTGAGAATCTCTGTCAAGATTGTGTGTGCAGTCTGCAGTTCAGTCACCTGCCTTTGGGCCACCCTCTCACACACAGAGGCGTGGTTTCTTCACTTGCCGCTTTGTCTAGAACGAGAGCTGCACTGACCTAGAAATGACAATCTCCTCATCAGAGATCCTAGATGAATGAAATGAGCAAGATCCTGATGGTTCGAGGCAAGTGGAACTCTCCCAGGGCACTGTCTGTAGCACTGGGAGCCCTGAGCTCTAAGCCACCAGCTTGGGAGGGGCACCATGCCACCAATACAGTCCTTCTGCAGGGGCTGAAGGTCAACATTTGCTGGACATGTTTCAGGTTAGCAGAGGGCCTGACATTTGCAGTCCTTCTGCTGGAGTTTAACAAATGTTTGAGGAAAGTTGAATTTTTTTAGGTCTGAGGATGAGCATTTGGATGCAAATCTTTTCCCTATCACTTTTGCCTGGTCCTTCCCTCAGAGGTCCCTTGCACAAAGAGCTAAAAGAACAATAAGCTGTGGCTCTAAATAGAGGAGAAAAACTAAGCAGGGCTTAGAATGGGGATAAAACATCCCAGATGCTGCTCCCCTTCACATCTACCACTGCCCTGGGCCTGGGTCGGTCTCTGCGGTTCTGTGGCTGTCATTCCCTCCAGCTCAGCTAAGATTCTGCCTCAAGATCACCTTTGGGAGAAATAGTTTTGATTGTGACATTGACTTCCCAGTGCCAACTCCCTTTGCCCAAGAGTCTGCCTCTACATGCTGCTTTCTGGACCCCAGCTCTAGCTGCCCTGAACTAGTAGAAATGCAGGTCTTTGTCATGTGCTGTGCAGCTATTGGATAGAGGAGACTATGCACTGTCAGGCATTGTACAACCCTGGACCTTCTTTATCTCATCTGTCCTCACAGCAGAAGGCTGTCACCAAGCCGCCATGTCCTCATCATCTCACCGCCAGTCTCATTGCAGCTCCATCATCTATCTCCCTGGTCCTTCTAACCGGCAATTTATCCCTTCCCTGTGTTTGAGTCACACTAAGTAAGATATAGCCTTGGCATGGCACACATCTTATGACTTTGTGGCAGTGGGTCACTATGTTTGCTCATTCATTCTCCCACTCACCCCATGTTTATTTAGAAAATCCTGACCTACCTGCTATCTGTTGAAGGTAAACAAGAGAGTTGATCTTCCAGAAGTGATCGCTGAATGAGGGGATGTCTCATTTTGAAACAAACTCCTCTTGGTCCTTCCAACCTCAGACACTAGAGAGTAAGAAGTCTGTCCCTTAGTTCTTTGCTTGGTGAGGTCATGCAGCTATGATTCTGGATGCTTGGCCCAGTGATTGTTTCAGTGGATGAACCAAGCTATAGCCAACGCTGAAGAACCACAGACGCCAGCATCATTCATCGTGAGCTCTGGGGAGTCATTCATTTCTGTCAGTATGTTTTGTGCCCTCTGCAGGTTTCACGTTCTTTTCTGAGAGGTGGTGCCACAGATATAAAAAAAAAAACATATTCACACCCCTCAAGAAAACCACAAGACTGGATGGGGAGTTAAGGTCAGAACAAGTACAGCACTACAGAGAATCTTGGGGTGAGGCAACTGCAGACAGACAAGACTGTCCAGGGAAGGTGGCATTGAGCTAAGCCCTTACAAGAGTGAGATCTGGCCTCTTTCTCCCTGAGTAAAGGCATGCAATGGAGAAGGTTGAACTTTGAGGGAACACGAATGTAATCAAATAACATTAGTAATTGGCAAGGTGAGACGGGTAAGCCTTATTACAGTGGGCAGATTTCCTCCTTCCTACAATAGATCCTCCTGAATGAAAAAGAGTTCTGCTATGTTGAAACTTTTCTAGCCCCCTAAGAAAACATAGGATAGGAGCACCTTCTGTGGAGTAGAGTCCTTCCCAGACACTTACATGGAGCTGTTATTCCTTCAGCTCCCTGGTCTCAAATGCACACACAGAGCCACCATGTAGAGACCACTGTGCTTCTCTGCCGTGTGCTGGGAAGATGTGGCATGTACAGAGGCCCCCCAGGCCACCCATGATTTTCTAGAAGATGTTGATACTGAAAGCAGCTGCCTGGCTCCATCAGTGAGAGGAGGCAGATTAGTCATTCACATCATTTTCTGTTGAGTCAACATCTATATTTAGGTATAGAACTCATAAAGGGACCTAATGTCCCTGTCATAGAAAGGGGGAATGCACCATGAGCAAGGGGTCTGCCCATCCTTCATCTTCTCCCTGAACTTCCTTTCCTGAAGATGTCACAAACAAGGCCAGCTTTGCTGCTCAAGGTTAGCTCTTAATGTCAAAATTGTGCGCCCATATTTTTTTTTTGGGTGTGTACCCATAATCACACACGCACGGCCATGCAAGCATTTTCACCCTAATGGATTTAGCAGGTCTTCTGGATCTGTGGTATAGATTAAATAAAACTGCCAGCTGAGAAATGCTAAGACATCTAGGTCCCTTCCTGTCCACCGTTGTCAGATGGACTCTGAAATGATGCTTTCATCATTCGTTCTGAGCCATAACCGCCCCAGAAATAGCTTTAGCAGGAAAGTGCTTTTGTTAGACTAGCTGTAAATTATATTTCAAATGTCTGATGTTGTTTTCTTTAAAAAAAAATAAATAAATAAATAAGTAAATGAAAGTCTAAAATTAATGACTGCTGGGGTTTGCTTTGCTTATGTGTACTGCTGAAGATTTGGCTTCTTGCAGATGGAATCTCAGATCTGTTTACAACTCTGTGTTAGCTTTTTGGGGAGGAAAAAGACAGCAGTTGGGAGATCTGGGAGGACAAATTTACAAAGTCAAGCTTATTATAAGCACCACGGAGGCTCTCTCTTCTCTCCCACCATCCTTCCCCCTCCCTCTTGTCTACCGTGCTCCCATTCTGTTTGTTGTGGTTCTATCTGCCCTGCCTCAAAGTTAGAGGCAACCGGTCCTTGCAGATGTGACGTCAAGGTCACATATTGAGTTTAACAAGCAGATGTTCATTCAACCCCATTTCACCAGCACTTTGTCATTCAGCTAGAGCAGACCTCATGGGAACAGATTGGAGCAACACAAAGGATGGGACATTTAAAAAAAAAAAAAAAAAGATGGTACAGAGAACCTGATTGTTTTTATGCTTTGCATAGGGATGGAGGTGGGGAGGATGGCACTGAGAGAAATGTGCAGAGCAGAATTTCAGGGGCTTTTTTTTTTTTTTGGTTTATTCAAAGATTATTATGTGTTGGATACAGTAAATCATCTATACTCCCACATCCAGGAGGTAAGTCTTCAGAACTTCATGCGTGGGTAGTTCTGCATCTAACAGCTGCCATACAGTAGCTATTTTGTTCTGCACTTAGAGACCCTTATCTGTGCGTTTGTTTTAAGTTCTGTCGACAACTCTCCTTTTGTTCATCTCCTTTTGTTGTTCTCCTGTTCTTATTCTTATACAAGAACCATGAGTCCCGAGGACAGACAAGGGACTGTCATCTTGGTTGTTACCTCAGTCTCCTCCCTGAGGATGAATGCCTGTCATGCATTTAGCATCTTTCGCCTTCTCCCAGGTATCCTACGCCCGTCCGAGCTCGGCCTCAATCAGGGATGCTAACCTGTACGTTAGTGGCCTTCCCAAGACCATGACCCAGAAGGAGCTGGAGCAGCTTTTCTCTCAATACGGTCGCATCATCACCTCACGCATCCTGGTTGATCAAGTCACAGGTTAAGTGTTTCCTTGTTGTTGATGTCCCTGTACATCTATGCCCTCCTACCTATAGAAGTAGGTTCATGGTTGTTGAAGGTGAGGGTTTATAACCTGAACAGGCAGGTTTCTGATGCTTGTACATAGACTACCTGAATGAGCCTTCTTGAGAAGTCAGAGTCTCCACAGCTAACCTACTTGGCAGAGTTGTAAAGGAAGATTTGGGTGTCAAGTCAGGAGTGGAATTCTTTGGCCTTCAAAGTCTCTCTCAGCCTCCAACCAATGTGTGAAACTAACTAGATGGACAGCTCTAGCTCCAGGCCACAGTGATGTAGAACCAGAAGGGGCTTCAAGCTGCTTTATTCTACACATCAGTAATCATCTGAAGTAGAGTGTCAGATTTCCTACCAGCTAGTCAACAGTGCAGAGCTATGGACCAAGTTTCTAGTGCCAGGGTTCTTTATCCATAAGAAAGAAACCAACGTCTCAGCACTACCCATTATGCTGTCTTGTCTATGCCCAATTTGATGCCAACTTGAGATTTTATTTTATTCATGCTACCATCTCCCATTGGTGTTGATTCTGCCTCAAACACTGTGCAGAGAGAGACACTCGGGACCAAAGATAAAGAGGACAGAGAGCCTGCTTTCACATGGCCCCAGTATGGCAGATTCTTGCTAGGAACTGTGCAGTGTCCCAAGAGAGCTCAGAAGGAGGTGTACTGTGGCTGGTGGTGGTTTCTGGGAAGGTTCCATAGCAGAGGTAATTTTGGAACAGAGCTTTGGAGAACAATGCAGAGGAAAGGATAGAGCAGTCTGGATGCAGAAGGCGGTATATCCCGAGGTAGAGTGTTGAGAACGAATATGGCTTGTTCAATGCAGGTCAGTAAGGCCGGTGCAAATTTCAGTAGGAGATTTGAAGCCAGATTGCCCAAGGCAACAATTGCTATCCCGAAAAGTCTGGATTTTATCTGCATGTAGCAAAGACCTGGGGAAAGGTAATTTGTAGGATTATTTGTTCCTGTTTTAAGACAACAAAGAATAAGAGTCAGGTATAAAGTGCATCATTCAAAGAGTTCAAAAGAAGCACAGGCTATGCACCTAAAGGGTGCAGTGTGTAGTCAGAGGTTGCTTTTCAAATAAATGACAGTTCCAGGTATGTGGTATATAAGGCACTGTGCAGAACTAGATAGTTTGGGGTGGTTATTTACATAACTAAAGGTGAATAGGGACTGGGCAGGGCAGCTGTGAAGGCCTGGAGGGAAACAGCCCTGTGCTCTGCTCTCTGCATTGGAGACCTCTTCCCAGAGCAATTCGGGTAGAAATGCACCCATGCCTTTTGGTGAGTGACAGAGATTCAGGGAGCTGGCCTCGCAGGTGGCTTGAGTCACTGCAAAATATCCACAGGGCACTTCCCAGTGATTACATTTGTTCACTCTTTACAAATCTTCTTTTTCTTTCCCTAGGGGTCTCGAGAGGGGTAGGATTCATCCGCTTTGATAAGAGGATTGAGGCAGAAGAAGCCATCAAAGGGCTGAATGGCCAGAAGCCCAGCGGTGCTACAGAACCGATTACTGTGAAGTTTGCCAACAACCCCAGCCAGAAGTCCAGCCAGGCCCTGCTCTCCCAGCTGTACCAGTCCCCCAACAGGCGATACCCTGGCCCTCTCCATCACCAGGCTCAAAGATTCAGGTAGGCATGCCCGCAGAGGAAGGAGCCTACTACCCACTACACAGTCACCAATGTGGAATGATGCATGGGCCAGAGAGCCCTATAGCTCTGAAGGACAAAACAAGGCACACCACCTCTACCTCACCCAAGCCATCACTGTGTGCCAGTTCCCCAGAGCATCATCCTCCACTTTTATAAAGTCAAACAATCAGACTAGATGCACTTCCTAGCCTTCTGCTGCCGGACTGTCACTGTGACGACGTATTGTATTAAACTTGAGATTCACTCAAGTATATACCAAATCTCTTTATTTAGCCAGACAAGAAGAGTTTGTTTCAGTAGAGCAAATCATTAAGATGTAGCCACATGCAGCATCTTAGACTTAGGCAGGGTAGACCCAATGGCAGATCCTTACCAGGCAGGAGTGGCTTGCTCTCACCTTTTTTTCTTAGTAATTCTGTTGGAATCCAGGAGAGGAGAGACTCTCTTTAATATTAACTTTACTCTCTTAAGTCCCATACCCTGGGAAGAACAGGAAGATTCATCCACACCTTACTAGTGTTTCTTTGGAGACCCAACACCAGCAAGTTCTTGGTTCAATGAACAAGTTCCCTATGGGATGTTTCTGGAGGGGCGAGTTTTTCCCAGACCAGCAGTTAGACGCTAGCCAGCCTCTGTCATGCAGGGGAGACGCACGGCCTTGACCACCCCTTAGCAAATTCTAAGCAATTACTTTATTCTGCCCACGTAGCGACTTCCCTTTTAATGAAAGCCTTTTCTCGTTGTCAAACCTCACGTGGAAAAAAAAAAAAAAAAACAGGCCCTTCTCTCTGTAATAGGAACCATTCATCTGGCTAAAGTGGGGGAAGAAATCGGCCTCTTCATGTGTCCTCCTGTGCCCCATGACTCTGAAATGGTTACTGATTTCATGAAGGGCCTGAGCCACGTAATTTCTGTTTTGTGTGAAAGCGCATGTAGTATTTATGTCGAAAACCCTTTCTAGCAGGCTCCTGATGGTGGAAACTATGGATACTACTGCCCCATAGTGTGAATAGCTTGTCCCCCGAGTAAGGCAGTGCATTGGAGGAACATTACCACATAATGACGTTTTGCTGGGAGGTGCTTTGAGGATGTAAATAGTAAGCTATTTGGGAGGGGTTGTCTATTTGTTTTTTCTTTTGTTTTGTTTTTTTGTTTGTCTGTTTTGTTTTCTTAAATCTTAGCTTGTAAAATCCACCCCCCCCACACCTTCCAAACTCTGTGTGTGTGTGTGTGTCTGTGTGTGTCTGTGTGTCTGTGTGTGTGTGTGTGTGTGTGTGTGTGTGTGTGTGTGTGTGTGTGT
>JADRCD010218725.1:21260-47980 GCA_019843815.1 Montemys delectorum
GTGTGTGTGTGTGTGTGTGTGTGTGTGTGTGTGTGTGTGTGTGTGTGGCCAGATTTAGTAAAAGCAGCCAGACTAACAGAAAAGGTCTGTTTCCTGTGTGTAGTCCGTGATGATGTGTTGTTAACCTGGAACAGAGACCTTTGCTCACAAGCTTAGTTGTAATAAAAGGTAAACCACGTAAAAAATCTCCAGCTTTAACATAAAAGGAAATTTGGACACATTTTCTGGGGTAGGGGGACACTGAATTAATTCAGACCTTGAAAGAAAACAAGGTTCGTTAGACACCTGCTTTAGACTCTAGCATTGACCTGGACATGAATTACTTGCCATTGGAAACAAGAAAAAGAGAGAACTACCCGTAGAGAGTCTCCTGAGCAGTGGGGAAAGTTGTCGAGCTTTTCTTCTTTGAAAATGGAGCATTCTTATTAATAGTTCCATTGAGTGATCTTGCCATCTGCGAGGCATTAACCCAGAGACCCTCCTTCTCTTTGCAGGCTGGACAATTTGCTTAATATGGCCTATGGCGTAAAGAGGTAATTAAAACTCCACAGATTGCCAGATGTCCGTGTTGGCACAGACTGGGGCTAGATTTTTTTTTTAATTCACTAACTTTACTTATTTTTTTTTTAATTCTTCTTTTTTCTTCCACCAGCATGTCAAATTCTTAATTTTAATTTTGGACCTCAGTTGATTTTGTTTCTTTTGGGGCACACAAAAATGTACTTCTTTTTCTTTTTTCTTTTTTTTTCTTTTCTTTTATTTTTATTTTTTATTTTTGCAGGTGGGCTTTCCCTACGGTTCAGGTGCCACAGCTGCCAAGTCCTGGGTGATGTGATCTAGTCCTGTGTGCCTGCCCTTGGGGAGAAAGCCCTTACTTTTCTGGCTGATTTTGCAGACTTGCCAAGTGCCTGTCTTACATTTCTTACAAGAATTCAGTTTAAGAGGGCAGATCCCAGCAGATCAAAATTAGAACATTTTGCTAATCATGACTGACAATCTCATGATTTTCAGTAGGAAAAAAAATTAAAATTCTTTTTGGACTGTAAGCCCTGGCCAAATCATGAATTAAAACATGGATGGCTTCTTTGACTCTCATCCCACTGTGCATTTTGAGGCACATCTTGAGAATGAAGTGTATCTGTGTGCACCTCAACCAAGGGCTTCCTTTATTACAGGTTTCACCTGTTATTATAAGTATTCTCTCAGTTATATGTATGGGAGGGCTTACATTTAAGGTTTCTTTCATTTAAAGTATATTAAAGATTATTAAAGAATAAAAAGTCCTCCTTTCATGGGGTTTGGGACTGAAAAAGTCCCAAGGGTTTGAGAGTTTCTGAATGTAATCAAAAGGTTTTCCAGGCCCAACCTGAAATCAGAATCTTGGAAGTTAGGTGGGTGATGTCACTTTATCCATGAGGTCCCCATATGTGACCTGAGAGGCTCCACTGTACTGCCGGGGACATAGAGAGCATCCTCATCTTCTTCCTCAGTTGAGATGTGCTCCTTCATACCCCTTCATCAGTTGAGGGAAAGGGATGTGGTCTTAAAGAGCCACCAGCACCGTCCCCACTTTGTTCAGGTCTTTCACCACATGGCTATATGTGGTGAGAACCCTGACTCTGGGAACTAGCACACAGTGAAGGGAGGAAGCTGACTGCAGCTTCACTAGCAGAGAGAGCAGCAGCCTCTTAAATCTCAATCCCAGCACTGGTGATGCTGACTAGGACTTACCCGCACGTGTCTAATACACTGCTTGCCTGTTCCCAGGCACGTTGCCTCTTTCTAGCTCTATTCCATACCTTTGCTGCTCCTTAACTTTGGTGAACTGGCACCAGATGCTATGTGGAAAAGGTTGTAACACACATGAGACTAGGAACAACTAACTGGTCCATTGTGTTGCCACGTCAGCCAGTGTCCAATCCACCCCAGCCCAGCCCAATCAAGCATAGCCAGCACTAGTCGGTAACAAGATTCTCCTTTTTATTAAATCAAGATTTGGATGTGGCCTCCATCCATCCTTCCTTAGTGTTCCTGGTAATTATCACCAACTTGAGTGGCGATCCTACTTAAAAGCCCTTTACTGGCTCTGAGCTTGGCCTTAAGATAAGTCGTTGGTTGCTTTTTGCACACAAATGGAAAGATGTCAGGCTGAAGGAGAAATAATTTATAAGTTGGTCTTTAAAAATAATACAAATAACAATTAAGTCATTTTACCTCTTTAAGGATCTGTACTATAAATAGTTTTGCTTTTGTTTTATTGTTAGTTTTTAAGCAAAAGGGAAACTTGGTTTGTTGAATAGTAGCAAAAAACAAACAAACAAACAAAAACAAACAAAATCTGAGTTTTTCTTCATAGCATATCTTTAGGTTATTATCTAAATTCTAGTTAAATGTGAAATTTTAATGACTTCTAAACCTCCAAGAGTGTCTGTTTACTTTTTAAAATAGTCATAACTTGCACTTTGTCCCATACTCCCATCTATTTTGGACTTTCTCTTCTCCCATTCCCTCCCCCTCACCCCTCAAAACTTTCAACCAAATGAAAAACAATCTGGTCAGCAGTGAATAGGTCAAAGTTCAGGGTGAAACAGAATATTGCCAATAATGTTCTGCCATAGACTCTGGTATCCTAATTGCTTCTTCCATCACAAATGCTTTGTGGGTCTATTTTATCAGACAGAGAATAAAATCTGAAGATGTTTTTTTCTTTTAAATTCTAAACAAACAAACAAAAAAAAACCATGACATTTCTAACCTAATGCAATAGTTGCACCAAAGCAAAGAGAAGTTTTATACTTTTCTAATGTACAGCAATTCAAAAATTACAACTGCACAAACCACTTGAGGTATGTTCCAATGATGCTCAGAAATGGATTTGAGACGATATAGTATCAAGAAGTAGTACATCTATTATAACTGCTCCAGTTCTATGGGAGAACCCTCATGAATAAATGCTGAATAGAACACAAGCCACTCATCTGGTTAATAACAAGATACCTCCTCATGTATTTACAACCTCAGGGACACCAAGAGGTCTCTGACAGACATAAGTGGAGGGGCCGTGATGATAGTACAATTGAGTACTTCTAGGGCCATCCCTTAATCTCCCAAAAAGTTAACAGAGAAACATTTTCCAAGCACTGACAGCAAAATTGTCATTCGCTCAGTCAATAAACATGTATTTTTTTTCCTATGGGCCACTATGTCTGGAGCCTGTATGTACTCTACTGAATGAATAAACCCAGCATTAGAATGGATGAACCAGAGTTCCTTCCCTGAGAATTCACAGTCTATGGCTGGGTAGGTTCAGGGTGGGACAATGTATGAGCATAGACTGTGTTAGAACTGTTTAAAGCCTTGATGTGGGGGCCTTGTGTGGTTTTTAGGAAATGACTCGGTCAGTCTCTTGGCATGCACATGCCTTAGCTTTCTACCTCATCGCAAGAAATATCACAGATGTTAGCTTTTGCATTTTGGTTTTGAAACCCTGAACACTCTCCTGCTGCAAACACTCACTCAGCCCTTTGCCCCGTGTCTGTGTCTGTGCGTCTGTGTGTCATCCATGGTCAGACTGATGTCTGGACCAGTCCCCCCTTCTGCTTGTCCCCCCAGGTTCTCCCCAATCACCATTGACGGGATGACAAGTCTTGTGGGAATGAACATCCCTGGTCACACAGGGACAGGCTGGTGCATCTTCGTCTATAACCTGTCCCCTGATTCTGATGAGAGTGTCCTCTGGCAGCTCTTTGGCCCCTTTGGCGCAGTGAACAACGTCAAGGTCATCCGTGACTTCAACACCAACAAGTGCAAGGGATTCGGCTTTGTCACCATGACCAACTACGATGAGGCAGCCATGGCCATCGCCAGCCTCAATGGTTATCGCCTGGGAGACAGAGTGTTGCAAGTTTCCTTTAAAACCAACAAAGCCCACAAGTCCTGAATTTCTCACCCTTACTTATTAAAAAATATATATAAATATATACGAACAAAACATGCGCGCACACACATACACAAAAGAGAGAGACAAACTTTCCAAGGCTTATATTCAACCATGGACTTTATAAGCCCGCGTTGCCTAAGTATTAAAACATTGGATTATCCTGAGGTGTACCAGGAAAGGATTTTATAATGCTTAGAAAAAAAAAGAAAACAAAAAAAAACAAAAAAATACCTTTGATGCATTGAATGTTCTTTCATAGCTGTCGTTGTTGAATATAATATACATAGATAGCAATGTGCAGGGATTTTTACCCAGCCAGCTAACTTTACTACCTTCCTTGAAGGTGGGTCTTTTTAAGATGACCATTCGCTCATTTGAAGAAGAAAAACAAAAAACACAAAAAAATAACAAACAATTTTTACAAAGTAATGGGATTCAAAGGAAGAAAAAAAAAAGATTTTTCTTTTTTGTCAAAATGTTGATCCAATCAGATTGGTTTAAAACCCCCCCACACAAATTAAAGAGGAATAATAAAAATTGCAAAAATGAAAAAAAAACTTTTGCAAATTTTTTTATTTTTCCTTTTTTCTTTTATATCATGTGAACTAAAACAGTCTTCTGTTAGGGCCGGGGAGGGGACCTGATGACATTAACAATCTAATAGCATTAACATTGTTGCCAAAGAGGTGGTCTCTTTGCTGAAAATGGGTTTCAAGAAAAATCTATTTTTATAAAATATAAAGAATTTTTACAAGAGAATCTGGATTTGAGAAAAAATATTTTGACTGGCTAATTTAGGGGAAATTGACAACTTTGTCGCGTTCATACTGCACTGGTAACTTTTTAGAGATCAAGATGCGTGTTTTAAACTGGATTCGTAGACTGTTTTTTGAAGGATGGGCTATACACAGATGATCTTCATATCTTTTCATAGCATGTAATAATAATAAAAAATATCAATTGCTAGGGGAAGGAGTGTTCGTTCTACCCAGGGTACCACAGTTCCCCACAGTCAAAACCCAAAAGCAAGGAGATGAGTTGAAAGACAGTTTTTCTTTAAGTCATCAGTATGGGATGTCAGCAGAACAAAAATTAAAAAGATTCATTTTCCTTTTAATCTAAAACTTCCTTAGTTTGAGCAGTAGGTGCTACAAAATTATTTACATATCTTAGTATCATAGTTAAATGTAAACGTGTTTAGGAGAGGAACAAAAAGATACATTTGCTTTACATTCATTAAGCAGTTTTCTAATTCACTTTGTAGCCCATGCTGATAAAATTGGGCTGTGTGGGCACATTTGAAACACTGTTTATGTTGCTTGAAACACTTATTTATTTAATTGCAGATGTGATGATGCCTATGGCCAAGATCAAATATAGCTAGATTGGCTAGACTACTTGTTTGTTTACTTAAGCTTTGGGAAGAAGCATATTATTGTGTCCTTCTGTTGTGTGTGTGTATGTGTATATATAATATAAATATATATATAAAGTTATTTTTTCTTTGGTTAATTTATTATAAGTTGTAACACTTGGCTAGTTTTGTTTGTATATGTCTTAAAATGTTTTCTTATGATATTTAAGTGACAGTTAAAGAGGTACCAAGGTAACTTGTGTAGAACTATTGTTTGATATATTGTCATGTTTGTTGTGAATATTTTTTCTTACTGCACAGTAGAAAATTTAAAAAAAAAAAACTGGGTCTTTATTTTAATGTAATTCAGATTGGGGAAAACTAAACAGAGCTAAGGGAACAAAAGGACTGTGGGAGCAAACTCCCACGTCCAGTGCACTGATCATTTTAGTACGTTTGTGCTTTGTACGGTTATCTATTTAAAACAAAAATGAAACAAACAAAAAAAAAATCCAAGAGTTCATGCTCTTCCCTGGGTAATAGAAACAGTTACTCGCTATGCATAATCTAGTTGATAGTAAAATTTGCTATTGCTTTTCTTGTCTTGTTACATAAAATCTTTTCAATACAAGTTTAGTCTTAATGGTAATAAAACGTTATGGTTATTTATAACTTGTGCTTATTTTGTGCATTTTTTCCCATGCTGAACCCACTAAGTGCATGTAGACAGGACTGTTGTTTGCACACTGAAGGGCAAACTCTGTAGTAGTCGTTGTAGTGGTAGACACATAACGAAAACTGAGGCTGCACCATAGACTACTCCTTTAAATTTTTTTTCTATTTTTTTTCCTCTTTTCAGTTTTTGGAGAAAAATAAATAACACCAGATTTCAGTTCAGAGAACACTCGTTCAACATTCAGGGAAACCTTTATATGTCACCTGCTATGAATGAATGCGGTTTGCTGGCAAAGTTCTGATGCATTTGCTAAGCATTCATGGGAAAGGCATGCCGACATCTTTTCTCTATGATGTGTTCAATCTGGGGGAAAAAAAAGGAAAAAAAATCTTAGGACCAGGCAGTTGTATACTTTAGTTATAAATGAATGACTTCATGTTAATCTTGCTAGTTTAGATGATTTCTGAGGGAAAGTATTGTAACTGTTTTTTTTTCATAATCTTGTTGTGTTTGAATTATTTGTACTTTATCTGTCCAGACAATAAATGAAAGTGTGTAGAATGAATTTGAGCTTCCCAAATTTTTAAATGTGTTTATTCCAACTTTTTTCTATAGTATATGCAGAGTTCCCTGATATTCTCTCATTACATAAATAAAGGAATAGAGTAAAGTTCTGTTTTGCAACTTAGCCCGGTCTGTCAGACTTCACTCAGTATTGAGAAGTCATTGCCCTAATTCTATGCTACTTAAAAGTATGGTCCCCAACAAGCAGTATCCTTGTCATCTGAGAGCCTGTTAGAAATGCAGAATCTCAGTCTAAAGGCAAATTTATATAGAACCAGATCCCAGGATGAATCACGGGTCTTTTAAAGTTTGAGACACACTGTCTATTTGGTAAACCAGAAGATTTGGTATTTCCTGTGGCATTATGGCACATTCCTATCTGTTATTTATAAGAATACCTGTGGCTTGTTAGGAGGACAAAGGGCACCATTTACAAAGTACCCATAATGCATCAGCCAGGCCAGGTGGGAACTACTATATTCTTTTACTTTATTCTCTCAGTAGTCTTTGAAGAGCAGATAGCCTCATCTGCATCTCACAGGTGATGCAGGCAAGGCTCTTGTGATTTGAATGACAGCAAGCTCCTAGTGGGTTTGAATCAGTTAAGGTCCCCTTCTCCAGCCCTGTCCTCCACTGAGGTCAGGTTGAGTATGGAGGAAGCAGATTACTTGTTCTGAAAAGTGATGGCCAACAAGAAAGATCATCTTTTATCATTGAGCTCACTTTTATTTAGAAGAAGCAAAGACATGACTTTCTATTCAAGGAGCAACCCAGCACAGAGACTTGCTTGTGCAAGTGTAAAAAGAACATGATTTATCCACAACCTATGACAGTAAAAAGTGTCTACCTTATCATGAAGTCACATTATAATCTGCCCTGAACTTTACAGAATGAGCATTTTTACCTATTTCTGACGGTGATCATTCCTTGATGATGTACTGTCTGTCTTTCATTTCCATTTTCTCACTAATTGAAAATTCATAATGCCCAATAAAACATCACCATCCATAAACTGACACTTCAAGAAAAAAATTGCCCCCACTGATCCAGATGAATGAATAGCCCAATTCTCTTCCTTTTCTCATTAACCCCTTTTTATTATTATATTAAATTACCACATCAGTTGGGATAATTAAATTCAGAGCATAGAATGGGATTTAATTAACCAAGCTAAATATTAAACCTGTAAGTCAGCCTGCACCTCAACAGTTGAACTCAAAAGGTCCCTCTAGTTCTCTCTAAATACAACCCCATGTTTTGTTTCTAAAGGAAAATGAACATTTAAACAAATAGCTGCCCCAGAAAATAACACCGCTTCACAAATATATTTGTAGGGTCTAAAAGCTTTGTGATTCACACTGTGATAGTTGCCACTCCTCAGGGGTCATGTAGGTGTTGGGCTATGGGAAGAGGCTATAATGTTTCTCATTCATGTAGTTCATTTCTGCACCCCAATAATAGATCTGTGCAGAAAGTTTCACAAATAGATGTAGGTTTTTAAATAGGTTCTGAAGATGTCCTTAGAAGGACGCATTCCACACACACACTCTTCCCAACATAGGCACAATGTGTCTGCTTAATGTGGAATAAAAAAAAAAAAAACCCTCTTGTTGCAGCTGTCTGTCCATTACCTTAAATCTCCGGGCAAATATAGTTTCCGTGGGTGTTTGTAGGGAGCTCTAGCAAATCACAAGAATGTGGAGAGATTATTAAATTTCTTTGAGGTCTAGGGTACATTATATTTTGCTTGGATGAAAAATTGAATGTCACAGGAGGCTGACAGCATTTAGTTAGTGTTATTTCTATCAAAGAGATGGGTAAGAGTGTAATGTGCTCACTCTTTCTCTCTCTCTCTTCTCTTTCAGTGTGTGTGTGTGTGTGTGTGTGTGTGTGTGTGTGTGTATGTGTGTGTGTGTGTGTCTGTGTGTGTGTGTCTGTGTGTGTGCATGCACAAGCGCACACGTGGGCACATGTGTGCATGCTGTGTCTGTAACTGTACCATATAAGCACTACTCAAATCAAAACATTACTTAACCTCCATCACCCCAGGTCACATACTGACCAGATGATGATTTCAGCTGGAAATTTTTATTCATTTGAGTCCTGTTTAAATTTCTTTCAGAATCAATTGTTTATTCATTTGTAAATATGATCATTTACATTTCATTTGTAAATATCAACTCCCCTAAGTAACAACATTTCAAAGTCTTGTGGAGCTAATACTTCTAAGATAACTTAAATATCTTAATTTGGCACAGAATCACCTTTGCAATAGATAATTCAAGACCCCACTCCCTCTCTAAGCAGCACTGTAGGCACGGTGCAGCCATTTCTTAATGGACACACACATGCCAACAGGTAGAGACAATATAAATTTGTCTCTCAGTGGATGCACACATGCAAGCAGGTAGAGGCAAGTTTTGTATAACTAAATAAAAAGCTTCATTTTTCACTTTTGAATATGAGTTCAAAAACCATCCCTGGCAGACAGAAGAAATGTTTTCTCTAAACGGAAGTCATTAAAAATCTTAATTTGAGGCCATCCTGCCTGAATTTCTCCCCCAGCCTTAAGGAGAGCTGAGGAACAGTGCTGTATGATAAATACCCTCTACCCTCCACTGCCTTTGTTCTACCTGATGAGAGGAATAATAAAAGGAAATTACATTTTATTTCCATGAGCTAAAAGCAAGTTTAATATTGTCCAAAAATGACTCGTACCATTTCTTTATCTTATTAGCTTTTTGGCATATTAGGTAATAAGATAATTTCTCCTGGTGCAGTATTTATGTAAGAATCGTATTTCTCTGTGTGCAGATCACTTACAGAAGTGTCTGTTAACGGGAGAGAATGATGCATAATCGGCACTTAGGATTAAAATAGATCTGAGAACACGAAAGTGCTCCTTCAATTAAAGGAACAGCATTGCTCCAGACTCATCTTTTTTGTTTCTGCCACAGAATGAAAACTGGTTTAAAATGGCCCAACCCCAGGCTAATTACCAGGAGGCTTGCTATGTAAGTTCAGTTTAACCTACTAGTGGTTCAAATTCAAAGTGGATTCACATGACTCTCCAGGATGCCTTATAATTAGTTCAGACACTCTCCAACAAAGTCCTTGAGATATAAACAAATGTTTCTAGGGACAGGACCAGTATGTTGAAAGCCTTTGATGTCCCAACTACCAAAATGTATGTTCTAGTGAAAAGCATCATTGACCCGTTTACATTGAACAAAAAAAGATTCAGAGAGATAAGGTATCTTGTGCAGGCAAAGCAAAAAATTAAACCTGGGTCTGTCTAGTCCCTGATACTCCATTATATCACCCTGGCTCTGAGTCAATGCCCACTGTACAGGATTACCAAATGGCCTTCCCTTTCGTGAAAAGTAGAGATGAACCCAGTTATGTAAAATAACAAGGGAAATTCCACTAATGAATGTACTCTGCTTGGGATTAAATTCCTCCTCAGATCTTTCATAGAAAAATGGATCCCATAACATGTCTTCCAGACAAATGGATAAAGAAAACCTGACAGTGATACTTTTAAAGCCCTACTGTTCAATGGTGAGTTAAAAATAAAATTGGGCCAGGCAGTGGTGGCGCACGCCTTTAATCCCAGCACTTGGGAGGCAGAGGCAGGCAGATTTCTGAGTTCAAGGCCAAACTGCTCTACAGAGTGAGTCCCAGGACAGCCAGGGCTACACAGAGAAACCCTGTCTCAAAAAACCAAATAAAATAAAATAAAATAAAATAAAATAAAATAAAATTGGACTATTGGTAGGTTTGTATTAATTGCCAAAAGTTTTTGAGATAAAAAGCAGTTGAGGATGGAAGTGGAATATAGGGCTACTGCTATGTCCTCCAGAGTAAACGCCATGACTCATATGACTCACAGAAGAGAAAGAACCGCCTCCTTTGAGATCTTTTGTTAGAGCCTGGATCCCACTCATAAGTCTCCTTCCTCAGGACTTAGTCATCCCTAAAGACCTGTCAGCGGCAGCCACGCTCTAGAATTAAGTTTCAGTGCTTGACTTTCAGGGTGCATTCAGACCACAGCAATGGTGAAATGAAGGTAAACAGAGACAGTAAGTAGAACACCCCCCTCCATAACTGCGGACAGCCTGTAAAAGAATAAAAAGAACACTAAGTCCTTCTAGCTGCCCTTCAGAGTGGCTCCACTTGTCTCCCCAGGAGGCATTGTGTGAACCAACAGCATCTGTGTGAGCTCTTCCTTCTTTAACACCACTGCCCCTGAATTCACAGAACATTACTAAAAGATGCATAACAGACTCTACATTTAATATCTGGCAAAAACAGGCTCAAAGAAACCTAGTTTCAATCCAATTTCTTTCCACTGAAACATATTAGTGGCATTTACTCTAGCACTCCGATTTCCTGGCCACCCACCTAGGAATGAGGTTTGCCTGAGTAGGGTGTTGAAGAGAAATCTGCCGACGCCTAGTCAAGTCCATGCTGGAGCCCTAATTCTAAACATTATGTGCCAGGGACTGCAAGCAGGGGCATGGTGAGTGGGCATGGTGAGCAGACATGGCCAGACTGCTCTTCTCTTGTTCCTATTTTTGTGAGTGACACTCCATCAGATTATGAGAGAAAAGAATACAGAATGTAAACTTGAACTTTGATACGAAAATGTGTGGGACAATGATGTGCATGCTGTCTATGCGAGAGAGAGAACTGCAGGACATTTGAAGATTTGGGGGAAGGAGGAGGAGGAGGAGGAAGAATACTCTAGAATCCAAGAAGGACAACCTAAGTCACATGATTGTCCTACTGCACTAGGGAAAGCCCTAGGAAATCAGTTCAACACCTGCATTTGAATCCGTGGGGGAAAGACTGTTTACATCGCCCAAAGTTTATCCATATTACTAGCTATTATCTCATTCCATGGCTATCGAGGGTCCTCTCCTTAAAATGTCATTCTTGCACACATTCACCATTTCACTCAAAGTTTGCAGGATATACTTTCTGAGAAAGCTTCCATGACCCTAGATTGGGTTAGTGATTCCTGTTGATTCTGTATATCACAGCACTCTCTGGGTAGCATATTTGAACTGTGGGCATGCCTCCCTGGGAGCAAAGGAATCAGTCAGTGACTACCTTAGAAGAAACTCAAGTATAGGCAGAGTATATTGGGCCCATATCGAAGGTATTTGGGGAGCACATAGCTACAAAACACTTTCTGGTTTACCCTGTGACAATCACCTCACAGAGCTCCAATCGATAAGAAGTCCCTGGCAAGTCTTCTGGAACAGCTCTGGTGGCACTCACCTCCTGCGCTGTTTCCCTTTGGCATTGCCATGTTGCCCACTCTTCTGTCTCACCTGGAACATAAATGTGACATCTAAAGCTGCAAGTCTTATGCTACCACGTAAAGAGCACATTACATCTTGTTGAAGCATTGGCCAAGGAGGGCTCATGGAATCCTTCAAATATCATAGGCTAATGCCACATTGGAAACATGAGGACCACAGCCAAATCACACTCTATAAATGAAAGGCAGATGAGAACCTAATGCTTTTTATGGCATCTCCAAACCTCAACAGCACGCCTGAGTGCTCTCCTTGGGACCTGAGAAAAAATATACTCTGTTGCATGGCTTCCCAATCAATACATTTTTTTGACATGTTGACTTTATTTCTTTAAACTTCTCCAGAGTGAGGAAGGACTTTGGCCTTGGATGGCACCCAAGCCATTGTCTGCAGCCCCAATAGCCAGTCTCTCTACTCAGCTGGGTCATATGAGTGTCTGTCTCTCTGTATGTGCTGCTATATGGGAAAGTTGACACAACTTTGTCTCATTGAACTGATCTTTGATGATTGCTTTGTCTTGCTCAGCCACTTTCTATTCCTTCTGCTTCCCAGTGCTCTCCAAAAGTCCCCATTGCTAGGATAACCACCTGCCTCCAGATTGTCATTGTATTGCTGTTGCCTGCTCCTCAACAGCCACATCTGGTAACCCAGACTTCTCAGGCCCCCAGTGTTCTTCAGTTACTCATGATTCAGAATATTTCAGCATCTTGGCTCATGTCCAAGGACTCCTCTCTTCAATGCACTCTCCCTTACTCACTTTCACTCCTTTGCTTGTTCTATCTATCTATCTATCTATATCTATATATATATATATATATATATATATATATATATATACCTATTTCTATCTCTCTTTTATTAAGAATGTGCCTTCCTTTTCTTTTAACCAACTTTTTTTTTTTTTGGTTTTTCAAGACAGGGTTTCTCACTGCCCAACCCACTCTGTAGACCAGGCTGGCCTTGAACTCAGAAATCTGTCTGCCTCTGCTTCCCAAGTGCTGGGATTAAAGGTGTGCGCCACCACTGCTCTGCTTAACCAATTTTTTAAAAGTTACTTTTAGTTTTTGAAATTATAAAATAATTACATCTTCTCTCCCTTTTCTACTCAGTCCATATAATGGGGTGGGGGCGGGGGGTATGCACGCACACATGCATATGTGTGTTTTCAGGGATGACCACTTGGTATTGGGTAACCAACTGATGTACTCTTCCCTGGAGATGACTATTTCTCCCACTCTCAACACTCCTTAGTTGCCTATAGTTCTTTATTTGGCTAGGGTTGAGGCCTCAAAAGCTTTTCTGCTTCCACTTTAGCAAGTCAATTGGTATCATCCTTGCTCAGGTCATGCTTAGACAGCCATATAATGAGATTTCATGGTTGTAATTTCTGATGTTTCTGGGAGATACAATCTCAATAGCAACTTTCTTCTGATTCTTACAGTCTCTCTGCCCCAACTTTTGAAATGATTCATAAGCTTAGATACAACTGTTATAGCATAGATGTATCGGCTGGGGCTAGGCTACACAATTCTGCATGTTGATTGGTTGTGGTTTTCTGAATGGTTTTTATTTTTTGCAAAGTTTCTTTGATGAGAGATGAAGACTACACTTATCTGTGACCATGATAATAAATATTTAGAATATACTTAGGAATTATGCTGGCTTAGTAAAGTAGGGAGGGAAGTGGGTGGGAGAGGTGATGGGGGAGGGGAATGAGGGGGTTCAGGATCCGATGTGGGGAGAGACAGAAGAGAGGGCCAGAGAGCTAGGAGATTGAACAAAACTTTGCAGCTGTCCAGGGATTGGGTTTGGGGGAACATCTCAAGGTCTGGTGGTACACGTCTTTGATCCCAGCTCTCAGGAAATCCAAGACAGAGCCATGCAGACCTCTAAATTCAAGGTCAATCTACAGAGCAAGTTCTAGGACAGCAAGGCTTAGGCAATGAAGGAGTTGGAAACTAGAACAAGGGGGCCATGTTCCACTTCCAGCAAGCAGCAGAACTCATCAGCTTCCACCATGTGGCTCTGGCTTTAGAGTCAAAAATAGAAGGAACTTCTGGGACAATTGATGCTGGTTATCTGGAGCTAAGAAAGTAGTGGTGATTAAGAAGAGACCAGCATCACTGAGGTGAAATCTGGAAAGTGTTTTCTGAGATCACAAAGAAGCTGTGTTTCAGACATAGCCAAGGTTGTACCTCGTGCAATAGCTGGACTTGGTAATATATAAGAATCACCCAGGTGGTACTGGTTTTCAAGGTATGAAAGGGTTGTGGAGAACAGCTGAGTCTTGGCACTGTGAGAGGCCAGAGAAGGCCATTGGTGAAGGTGCAGCCTCAGTTGCACTTGACAGCCCAGGACTAAAGGGGTCATGCAAAGAAGCTGAGGTTTGGCACCATGAAGAGAGCCTATGAGAGGCTATTGGTGAAACCTAGTTGCAGTGGAATGTAGTGGTTTGAATATGCTTGGCCCAGGGAGTGGTACTAGTAGGATGTCTGGCCTTGGTAGAGGAAATGTGTCGCTGTGGTGGTGGGCTTTGAGACGAACCTGCCTTCAGACGAAAATGTAGAACTCTCAGCTCCTCCTGTACCATGCCTGCCTGGATGCTGCCATGGTCCCACCTTGATGATAACAGACTGAATCTCTGAACCTATAAGCCAGCCCCAATTAAACATTGTCCTTATAAGAGTTGACTGGGTCATGGTGTCTGTTCACAGCAGTGAAACCCTAAGAAAAAGGCAAAACCATACAATGGAAAAAATAAGAAAGGTCTTCAACAGATGGTTCTGGTCTAACTGGATGTCTGCATGTAGAAGAATGCAAATAGAACCATATTTATCACCCTGTACAAAACTCAAGTCCAAGTGGATCAAAGTCCTCAACATAAAACCAGATACACTAAATCTAATAGAACAGGAAGTAGGAATGGCCTTAAGCTCATTGGTATAGGAGACAACTTCCTGAACAAAACACCAATGGCTCTGGCTGTAAGATCAACAATTGATAAATGGGACCTCATGAAACTGAAAAGCTGCTATAAGGCAAAGGACACTGTCAATAGGACAAATCAGCAACCTACAGATTGGGAAAGGATCGTCATCAACCCTACATCTGACAGAGGACTAATATCCAAAACTTATAAAGAAAGTAGATACCAAGAATCCAAATATCCCAATGAAAACAAAAGGAGGTACAGAGAACTAAACAGAAAATTCTCAACAGAGGAATTTCAAATGGCCAAGAAGTACTTAAAGAAATGTTCAATGTCCTTAGTCATCAGGGAAATACAAATCAAAATGACTCTGAGATTCCACCTTATACCAATCAGAAAGGCTAAGATCAAAAACTCAAGTGATGGCACATGCTGGTAAGGATGTGGAGCAAGTGGAACACTTGAATCTCACTTAAAAGGGGGAATAAAATAGTCATAGAGGGCATATGAAGGGAGGGAAATGGGTGTGAGAGAGGATGGTGGAGGGGAATGAGGGGTTCAAAATCAGATATGGGGAGAGACAGAAGAGAGAACCAGAGAGCTAAGAGAAGGAAAAATTGACAGCTGTCCAGGGTCTGGGTCTAGGGACATCTCAAGGACATGCCAGACACCTAGGATGTAGGAAGCTCTCAGGAGTCAATTGGAGGATGACCTTAGCTGAGACTCATAGCAGTGAGGATATGGAACCTGAAGAGGCTACCTATGGCAGCCAGGCAAGACCCACAGTGGAGGAATAAGAACACCAAGCCACCTACAAAACCTTTGACCCAAAATTTATCCAAGAAATTCAGGGACAAAGATGGATCAGAGACTGAGGAAATGGTCAACCAATAACTGGCCCAACTTGAGACCCATCATAGGCAGTCACCAGTCCCTGATACTATTAATGATACTCTGTTATGCTTGCAGACAAGAACCTAACATAACTGTCCTCTGAGAGGCTTTATCCAGCAGCTGACTGAAACAGATGCAGATACCCACAGCCAAACATTGGACAGAGCTTGGGGAGGAGTTGGGGGGAGAACTGAGGGACTTGAAGGGGATAGGAACTTCATAGGAAGACCAACAGAGTCAACCAACCTGGACCCTTGGGGCCTCCCAGAAACTGAACCACCAACCAAAGTGTATACACAGGCTGGACCTAGGCCTTCTGCACATATGTAGCAGATATGAATCTCAGTCTTCATGTGGGTCCCCCAACACCTGGATTTGGGGCTGTCCCTAAAGCTATTGCCTATCTATGGATTTTTTTTCCCCTAACTGGGTTGCCTTCTCTGCCCTCAGTGGGAAAGGATACACCTAGCCCTGCAGAGACTTGATATGCCAAGGTTGGGGGGATACCCAGGGGACCTCTCTACCCTCTCAGAGGAGAAGGGAAGTGGGTATGAAGGGAGGGGCTATATGAGAGGATATGGAGGGGCAGCAATTGAGATGTAAAGTGAATAAATAAAAAAAATAAAATAATTTTTAAAGGGTATAAGCTCTCAGCTACTGATCCAGTTTTGTCTAAGTCATTTTGATCACAGTAGTTTCTGGGAGATTGGTAATTTTTAGAGGACCCAAGTTGTCTTGGTTTTTTATGCTTTGTAATTATGCTGGAATTTGCCCATCTGGGGTGAGATCATTAGTTAAGATTTGTTACTGTTGTTGTTGTTGTTGTTGCTGCTGCTGCTGCTGCTGCTGCTGCTGCTGCTGCTGCTGCTGCTGCTGTTCTTTTGATTTGGGTTTTAATTCCAGTTGTCTCTCTTCTTTCGGTGAGCATGTTTGCCACTATCAAGAGAGACTAGGTGGTAGTACACTTGGGGAGATATTCTTGTCTGTTACACTGGTGTTCCAGAAACGGGGCTCTATCTCAATCTGTCCCTACAGATTGAATGCTATCTGCAACAGTGATCACCATCCTGCAGTTAACCTATTCTGACATGTGAGTAGCAACATGTGACTACAAACTACACTTGTTAAGTATCAGTTGGTTTAGAGAGAAAAGGATCCCTGACAATCCTGCAGATACTGCTGTGTTAGGATGAGTAGAAAGGAAAAGAAAGACAAAGAGTCACAGTGAGACTAGTGAAAAGTGTTTGGTTGGTAGGTGGGAAGGAGAGGAGATGCACATTCATAGAAGTAGGACTAATTGAGGCAATGAAAGCGTTGGGTGTGTCTGTGAAGGGTTTGGTTAACAGTAGACTAGAGAGGGGCATAAAGTATGTAAGCATGTAGGTATATGCCTTATGCCTGTACCAGGTCAGCTTCTGGGCCTTGGGAAAGTAGCAGAAAGAAGAATGCATAGAGTACGTGGGAAGTAGAGAAGTGAAACACAGCAGAAAAGGAAAGAAGGATGAGAGAGCAAAAGAAACAGTAAAAGGTGAGAACAGTGGGGAAATCACGTTGTCTGCTACTTCTATGAGAATGAGAAATAGCTGTGGGAAAGGAAGGAAAATGCCATGGAGGTGAGTGTAAGAGAGTGGACTCTCCAGCAGAGAAGCAATAGCTCTAGTAGGAAAGGAGAGCTGGGTGGAGAGGTAAGATAATGGACACTCCAGCCTGAATGTCATTTTAGTCTCCATGGCAGATTAGCTGCTTTGTCTCCCTGGTCCTCATTTGGGCTGTGCTCCATGTTGATTTTTACTGGTCATTTGTGTGAATGGATTGTTTTTTGACTCTTTTCTCCAAGTTGTGTGGATAGGTGGGACAAATCTACCCAGCCACAGTTGTATTCCCACCAAGTCCAGAGCAGCTGGTGACTGTGTAGTGCCCAGAGCACTGGTGAGATGTTTTGTTTAGTTCCCACACCTCTGCCTTCCCCAATTGGGGTGTCCAGGGTAGCCCTGGCAGTCGTTGCTGACAACGCCTTCTATGAAATCTCCCCTTGTGAAGCTTTTGTAAGATCCCTGCTGGCCCGCTTTGCCTGAGATGTAATGGCAATGGCATGGACTGTGTTGGTTGCGGTCTCAAAAGCAAGCCCAGTCTGACCATAGACAAAGTTCATGGATCTGGTGGTAGAGAAATTTTGCTGGAATATTGATCAAGCAAACTCAGGGACTGGAGAAGTAGCCCATAAGGTGATACAATATCCTTATTCCCTTCATTTTCTCTTGTTCCAATGTAGATTCTAGCTCATTACCTACAAAGTCTCAAAGGGCAAGCCTAAATTGGGCAAGTTATGGAGATATGCTGACTTATATCCCAGCCATATGTCTCTTGTTACTTGTTGTTTCTTCTGGCCATGTGCTCACGGTCCGTCTCCTCTCATGGTGGCCTCCTCCCTCTCTCCTTTTTTCTCCCCACTGTTTCTCTCTCTACCTGCAACCCCCAGCCAGGTAGCTGAAAGCCCACTTGCCTTTATCTACTGCCCAATCACAGGCTTTAGCCTTGGTTATATAGCGTCATCTGGTATAAGTGTGAGGATCTCCTTACTGGAGGGAGCCAGATCTTGGGGGCCAGTATTTAGTATTGAATACAAGCAGCATCAGATTGATCTCCTACAGATCTAAGAGAGAATGTAGATGGGATGGGGGTGGAGGAGACTGGGGAGGAGTGAGGGAAGGGGAAACTGCAGTTGGGATGAATTGCATGAGAGAATAATTATTAAAAACTTAAGATATGCTTCTACTTTGTACTGAAGCTATTGGAAATGCCCCCCAACCTCATGTCAAGCTTATTATTCAGTCAAGGCTGACTCCGAACTCCTGATCCTCCTGTTTCTACTTCCTGGGTGCTGGGATCATGGATATATGCTACCACACTTGGCTCCAATCCCATGCCCTCAATACAAATGAAACTCTGATAGAACTATAGTTCCAGCTGGGTCACCAGGTGTTCACTGGACCTCTTCCACTGGATGACACCTGGTATATTTCAAATTCAGCAATTCCTAAGCAGAGCTCAGTATCTTCCCCCTAAAATCTTCACCTTCTTTTCTATCACCATTGTAACACCTGACAACTTTTGATTATTGTCATATAGATGGTGCCCTTAACTATTTGTGTTCTTTACCACACACATCCGACTAAAGAGTGAGACTCTTTCTATGGCCAGGAGTGTTAGTGTGCAGCTGTAGTCCCACAAGAACCAATTGGATCTGGAGATTCAAGATCACCTGGGAAACTGAGTAAGACTGTCTGAAAAAGAAGAAAAGATTCTCCAGATTCTAAAGCTAATCTGTGGCGTAGCTATTCTTAAATTCTCTCTGTGGGAGAGAGTCCTACATGGTGATCTTGAATTCTATAAAAGAGTGAACAAGTCAGCCAGAAGCTGGAGCCTATGGAGCAGGAATCCAATAGCCAGCAGCACTTGGATCTTATTGGGAGCCTCCTTAGATGCCTCTTGTAGGGCAGTGGCTGATGGTAGCACCTGCACAGTCGCTCTCCAGGGCCATCAGGATAAGCTCTGCTCAGAAACCTAAATGCACTGGTGGAAGAAGTCTACAAAAACCAAGAAGGAGGCAAAGATAGACGTGAACTGCCAAGAAATCATTACATCAAAGTGGTCAGAGAAAAAGATCTGGGGTGCAATGGTTCTTGAATTGCACAAGAGGAAAAGTGGTAAGCCTTCAGCTTCTTGTGGCTGGGGTCTCATGCAAATTGGCCTGGGTGTGGACATCAAAGTTACTGATGTAGTTCCAGGGCAAATGATAGTATCTCCTAGTCATCAATCAACAAACTACCTTCCAAATCAATCCAAACCGAATGACTTCTCACCTCCTCTCCGACTACTAACATAAATTCAGATATATTATACAGATAGATAATGGATACAGATAGATATTTAGATATATGATATCATGAGATGCAGAAAGGAATTTCTGCTCATTGTACTGGAAAGTAACTATATTAGGAAAAGACATTGATCATGTTCACTGATATTTTTCCTTTCTTAGCTAGGCAAAAAAAAAAAAAAAATGGCTAAAATACAGCAGAGACCCAATAAATGGATAGGTTGATAGACTGATAATGACTGGATGAATCAGAGACTGGGTATGATGTGAATGTGTCCTTAATTTGCAGTCTGCATTAGTCATTATTAGGTCAGTTATGTTACAATAACAATTCCAAATAATCCATGAGTTGGCATGATGAACATTTATTTCTCATTAGGTATCCATTGTAAATCACCAGAAAGACCTTACTTATTGTCACTGAGGACCCCAGGAGGACGGTGGCTGTATTTTAACACTGGCTATCATCACAACACAGGAAAGAATGTTGAATCATGCACTGGCTCTCACAACTTCCTCCTGTACATTTACACTCGCGTAACTAACTAAGTCATATAGACATACCCATAAGCAAAGAAGAGCTAGAACGTGCTAGAAAAGAGGAGGTGAGTGAAATCTATAGATAACCCTTTCGTTACCACAGATGAGTAGGATACACCGTGGAGAGATATGGATGATACACATACCCAGCTCCCATTACACTAAATGCTCTAAGGACCAGAGAAATGGATCCACAGTTAAGAGTACTTGCTGTTCTTGCAGAGGACCTGGGTTAAGTTCCCAGCACCCACATGGCTGCTTACAACTTTCCTTAGTGCCAATTGCAGAGGATGTGGTGCCCTATGCTGGTATCTATGGACACCAGGCATGCAGACACATACACTGTACTTACATAGATGCAGGCCAAACACTCATACAAATAAAGTAAGTATTTTTTAAAAATAAATATGAAAATAAAGTCTGTGGACTTCTGATATTTGCTGATTTGCCTGCCTTTAATAACAGACCAGTGATTCCATCTCTCTCCATTTCCCCATCCCTATCTTTGCCAGTTTCCAGTTTCCATTTCCTCCTCCACCATTTTAACTCCCAACACCCACAGCTGCCTTCTCCTAGTCCCATTCCTCACATGTATATTGACTCTCCTCTAAGGCAAGACAGATGGGGTGGAAAGAGCAGAGGTGTGGAGTCATACCTACACTCAAATTCTTTCTGTACCATTTACTGGCCACAGAACAACAGCTTCCCTTGTCTTATAAAACAGGAACAGAATATCAAACTCAAAATATCAAACTGTTGTGAGAGGTCAATGAGAGAGCACAAATCTCATCTAGTAGCTAGAACAACTGTTCTTGTGGGTATTTTATGGTCAGGTGTCATTCTCCCCTACCAACTGAAAACTCCTTAAGGATAAGGAGCTGGATTGTGAGCACTGAGTCCTTAGACTCTATGCCTAGGGCAAGATTTGGACCCTAGTATGCTCTTAATCAATATTTACTAATAAATACGAAGTGTTTGTTAATAATGTGTGCAAGTATATAGACCCTGGCATGGGCAGATACCACAGACACATCAAACCAAAGCTGGGCCCATCACCTCTGAGTCTGGAATCTGGCTGTCATCATATTTATACATATCAAGGGTTGGACACACTATTAAAATATCTCAAAGTGACTTCCTTCCCAGCTCCCTTCAGGCTGTTCTGAAATGACAAAGCTCTGACATCTTTATCACACAATTCCTAAGGCATTCTTCTTGAGTTATTATGTTTAAATATTTGTCTAATATAGCTTGAGTTTGGGTTTAATTACAAGGGATGTGGGTCTTAGTTGAGTTGGATTTAGATAAGGGAAGAACAGATTGCATGGTACATTTTATTTACTGAATGACTTTTTCCAGACAGAGAACTCGGGAATCAGCCTGGGCTTGCAAGAAAAGCAAGACAGACAGACAGGCATGCAGGCAGGCAGGCAGGCAGGCAAGCAGGCAGGCGCTCTCATGTGTACACACACACACACACACACACACACACACACACACACACACGGAAAGCACTATGGAAAAGAAGTTATGTAACAGGCCTCACTACAGCTTAAAACTCTCAGGGTTGCTCCAAGGCCCTAGGACACAGGACAAAAAGCCTGGTCAACCATTGAAGACTTCTAAAACCTGCTCACCTCTCCAGTCTCTGCAACCCTGTTTCTCAGCTCCTGCAAGTTGCCACCCCACCACTACTGGACCTTGTAACTCTTGTAGCTTCTCTCTTGGCTGGGGCTCAACTTTATTTCTTCTATTTCATGACCTAGATTGAGTTTTCCTAGTCTCTCGACCACAAAAACTATGAGACTTACTATGTACCCTTGTAGATGAGAAGAATGAAGCAATTAACAACACAAAAATTAAATTCTGACCTAACTAGGGAAAAGACAATAAAAATACCCACAAAAGTAGGTCTTTTAGATTCTGACAATCGCTTGCTGTATTTGTATTTTTTATTTCTGACTGGAAGGTGAGGCTGCCAAAACAAAATTTGTTCTTGAGTCAGGGTATGGGTTTGGTTTTGGTTTGGCTTTTGTGCATGTATATGGGGAGAGGGGAGAGCAGGGGATGGAGCCATGTGTATGTCAGTGTATGAATATGTGGGGGAAAGAGGATAAGCTTGGGTTTCAATCTACACTTCTACTTTGTTTAAGACAAGGTCTCTTTGTTGTTTTTCCATTGTACGTGCCAGGCTAGCTGTCCTACAAGCTTTCTAGAGAGTCTCCTGTCTTCATCTCCCATCTCACCAGGAGAGCTCTGGGTTTACAGACATTCACCACTGTCCCTGGACTTATGTGGGGTCTGGCAATGTAAATGCATGTCTTCAAGTTTATGTGGCATGCACTTTGCTGACTAGCCCATCTCTCCAGACACACTATGTATGCTTTTTAAAAGCATCTGTCTTTAACCTTCTAAAGAGTTAAGAAGACATCCTGTTTCTTTACCATTGCAGAGCGCCTCATTTATCTGACATTTATGGGACATATCCACCAACTAGATAAAGACTTGCCTTAGGGCAGAGGTGGGGGTGTTGAGTCTCAAAAAGACACAAGAGATGATCCAGGGAATGAATAAGAAGAGGAGGGTGGTCGCAACTCTGGGCAGTCTCTCTACTACCTCCTAGTTAGAAACATTTCTTATGACTTCAGGTACTTCCCCTCCTACAGTGACCTATCCTTGCATTCAGAGAAGTGTATTGAGGATACAATCTCTCTGAGTTGAGATCCACAATGACATTACAACATCCTATCAAGAAATGTGGCTATTTCCTAGCTAAACTCTGTGACAGTAATTATTGCAAAAGTCATTTCCCTGGGAGGACCTTCTGCGGACAGGAACCATGCCAGGCACTCTTCACAGAATATCTTTTTAGACAGTTAAAATTTCTGCTTGGTAACCCTCATAGCACCAGTAACTATGTGAAGTACATGGAAATTGCTAGCTGCTATCAATATTACTGTGTCTAAAACTACCGTTTTCCCCTGCATTAGAACAATCTGAACATTGTTAGGCAAAGACATCTAAGCAATTTTAAAATTATTTGAGTCATGACAGAGAGACTCACAACTGAAATATTTACCTTTCAATTTCAGGTGAGGACGTTCCAAGAGATGGAAGATGTGACAAGTTCCTGAGTCGTGTGAACATCAGAGAAAGGTTCCCCCTGACAAGTCACGTGCAGAGACAGGAATCACTGATTAAGAAAATGATTAATTTTATCTACCAAGTAGCTCTGCCAGGAAAATTCTCTGTGCTTATAGGATGCTGGGGCTGGGAGGACACTTTCAAGTCTCCTTTGCTTATATATGGGGAAACAGAGGCCCTGAAATAAGCTATTCTTGCTAATTGTTCAGCCTGTCTCCTCACATTCCCTCCTTCTACCCACCCCCTACACTCAATACGTTATTGAATGAACAAGTGAACAGAAGTGAAAGGGTATTTGGATCTTGGTTCATCCATTTATCCAACGAACTTGTTGAGTGGACTTATGGAGAGTCCACCACTTTCCAGGTACTCTTCCAAACCCTGAGGATACAGCTCTAGACAAGCACTTGAAATGCACTATCCTCTTGGAACTCACATTCTAGAGAGAGGAATGAGAGCTAATTCACAGAGCTGTGAATTGCAATAACGTTAAAGAGAAAAATAAGGCAGGAAAGAGGGCCCGTGATGAAGAAGCATGGAAAATTGTGAGCAGGATGATCACAGGAGTTTTCAAAAGAGCTCAAGCAGGGAAAAGCACTGTGAGGCGATCTGGTAGATGAACATCAGACAGGACTAGCAAGTGTAAAGCCTTCATAGGTCAAAGAACATTCAGGAAGATTCTGGGGCTGAGGCCATGTGGATGTGAGATGCTGCACATCAGTTGAGAGAGGTAATAGGGAACAGGGGAGAGTGGGTTATATTCTGAAGTTTCTCTGCCACCAAGGAGTTGTGTCCCCTCACATCAACGCTCACCCTTTCTCTACCATCCAGCTTCTAACTAGGTTTGAGCACTGGCGAGGAGGGAGGGAAGGTATATCTCCTTGTTTTTGTTGTTGTTGTTTAGTGGTTTGTTTATTGTGCATTGATGTTTTGCCAGAATGTATGTCTGTGTGAGAGTGTCAGATGGAGTTACAGACAGTTCTGAACTGCCATGTGAGTGCTGGGAATTGAACTTGGGTCCTCTGGAAGATCATCTAGTGTTCTTACCCACTGAGCCATCTCTCCAGCCCCAACTCCCCTTGGTTCTAAAGATAGCTCTTCCAGGGGCCACAGCTCCTGGTGCTCCAGCTTCCCACAGACAGGCCCAAGCCTGATGGAGGTGACCTCTACCTTGTGGCCTTTAGTAGTCTGGTCTTCTCCCTCTACCCTGCATCCCTTTGTGAAGTAGCAATCCCTGTATTTGATGACCAGAGGTTTGCCTCACCTTCCTTTGGACACTCTTTCATCTTTTCTAACAACTCCACAATTTCCCTGTACTAACTGACCTGTACCGAATTACTTAGTGAATTAATTACTTTTCTTACCAATATGACCAAATACCTGACAGAAGCCACTAGTCAGAGAGAAAATGGATCCTCATGGTCACAGAGTGAAGGCACAACAGGGTGACTCAGATCATGACCACAGGAATGTGTGTCAGAGTCTGTTCACATTATAGCAAACCAGGAAGCAGAACACAGGACAGGAAGTGGACAGGTTGCATATTCCTTGGCCTGCCCCTGTAACCTCCTTCCTCCTTCCTGCCCCAGAAACCTCCTTCCTCCAGCAGGGCTCCACCTCTCAAAGTTTCCCACCTCCCCCAAGTAATACCACCAGCTGGAGAGCAAGTGTTGAAGACGAAGCCTGTGGGGGACATTTCAGATTCAAACCATAACACCTGGTATGAATTACTTCCCAGCTGGACTCGGAATGATAAAGGCTTCATAGGATGCTGTAATACATGCAATTTTGCTCTAAGTAAAATAGACAGCCATTTTGGGCAGATATTCATGAAAAGCTTTGAAAGTGTAGATGAATAGAAAAGCATTTCTGTCTTCATAAATGTTTCTTGAATTAAAGACACCTGTCAAAGCCTCGTATAATTTGCATGGGACAGAACTCCTGGCCTACCCGTTTATTCTTCACTCTCTCTGAATAAATGTCATTGAGAACCCCAGAATGTTCAAAGACAAGGAAAGGTGTTTGCACATTCTTTTTAAAATCTTGTGTGTGTGTGTGTGTGTGTGTGTGTGTGTGTGTGTGTGTGTGGTGTGTGTGGTGTGTGTGTGTGTGTGTGGTGTGGTGTGTGTGTGTGTGTGTGTGTGTGGGTGTGTGTGTGTGCATGTGTGTGTGCGTGCATAGATGTGGGCATGCTATACATATGTGGGTACTCATGTTCCACAATGCATGTGTGGAGGTCAGAGCACAAATGGATTGGGGTTTTTTTCTTCTACCAAATGGGTTCCAGGGATTAAAGTCAGGTCTTCAAGGGTTAGTGACAAGTGCTTTTACCTACTAAGCCAGCCCTGTTGGCACATTCTTAAGCAGTTTTGCCCAATATGCCAATACTGTAAAGACCTTTGGAGGTCAAAGAGGACACTAAGCAGGCTGAGTTGTCATTGAGAACACTTCTACAATAACGCAAAGGAAGGCTTTTCTCTGAGTTCCTGGGAGAATTTCAGTGTCAGCAGAGACAGGGAAAGACACTAACCCTGTGCAGCCCCTGAAATGTCCCAGGCACCCTGCCAGGCAATATCACATATAATGGCTCATTTCATCCTACAAGGACATTGCCAGGTAGATATATTAGTATCTTTTAAAAACAGAACTTTTGAGTTTGAGAAGTTAGAAAGTTAATCTAATGTCACACACCCTCATATGACAAGTATGTAGATTAAGGATCTAAGGTTGCCCACCAAGGCAGTGTACCCGCTAAAGGAGACTTTGGAGAAAGTTATTGGATGAGAAGTCTAGCTCTTGGGACTAGAAGTCACTTTATCTGAGCCTCAATTACCCCATCTGTAAAGTAGGAATGACATCAATGATATCCATCCCAAACACTCATTTCAAGAGTTTAAAGTAAGCTTAAGTGTGGTAAGGATTTTGTGTTAAAGCTCCACACAAAATATTTAATTAAGAGGTCTTTACAGGTAGAAGAAGACAAAAGAGGGACCCATCAGGCAGGAGGAGAAGACTTGAAAAGTTCACATGGCAGGGTCTGCTTAGAGAAGTGTCAGGTCGTCAGTACAAGCCAATGTGTGCAATGAGCAGGAGGGAAGCTGAATAAAGAATAATTAGGTTTCAATGCCAGATAAGATGCATATACTACTCTCCATCCTAACTTCCATAGAGCTAGCGCTTGCTCGTTCTCTCGCTCTCTCTCTCCCTCTCCCTCTCTTTCTCTGTGTGATTCTCTCTCTCTGTCTCTCTGTCTCTCTGTCTCTCTCTCTCTCTGTCTCTCTCTCTGTGTGTGTCTGTGCCTATCTCTGTCTCTGTCTCTCTCTCCCTCCCTCTCTCCCTCCCTCTTTCTCTCTCTCTCTCTCTCTCTCTCTCTCTCTCTCTCTCTCTCTCTCTCTGTCTTCCTTTCTCTCTCTGTGTCTGTGTCTGTCTGTCTGTCTGTCTGTCTCTCTCTCTCTCTCTCTCTCTCTCTCTC
>JADRCD010218726.1:0-17783 GCA_019843815.1 Montemys delectorum
TTTTTTTTTTTCTGCTCCCTCAAAAGGGGTGCCTGTACTCAGGTGAGGTCAAATGAAATCTTAATTGGTCTGATGAGGCTAGAGTCTGTGATTGGGCAGTGGAAGAAGGGGGCAAAGCTGAAAGTTTTAAAGAGGGGAAAGAGGAAGAAGGAGAGACAGAGAGAGACAGAGGGAGAGACAAGATGGAACTAGAAAGAGAAGAACATGGAGTTGATCTCTGTGGTCTGGAGAAGCCAAAAGTAGCTAGAGATTTTATAGATGGCAAAAAATAATGTAGGGTACATTTGTCCAATCTAGGTGTGCAGTTTGTATTTATATCAATTGAGTTTTGTGTTCTTTGTTTGGGCATTTTGGGGTTTGAAGACTTACTGTTTGTTATAAATCTGGCTGGTGTATTACAAGTCTCTAGTGTTGTTATTTTATGGGGCTAAGGGAATCTGAGTGAGTAGTAGCTGGCTTTCTGCAGGCTAACCATGGGGAGAGGATGGCTTGGGACGTGTGGGAGCCGATTGGGAGCAAGCTAGCCACAGGAACCGTGGAGGCGGGCGAGACCGCCCATGCTGTGCTTAGCTGGTTTAGCATGGATTGTTTTTTTAAAAGTACATGCTACACAGTTTCATGCCAGTACCATGCTATTTTTATTACTATAGCTCTGTAGTACAACTTGAAGTCAGGAATGGTGATACCTCTAGCAGTTGCTTTATTATTTAAGATTGTTTTAGTTCTTCTGGTGTGGTGTGGTGTGGTGTGTGAGTGTGTCTGTGCGTTCGTATGAAACTGAGAATTGTTTTTTTTTAAGATCTGTGAAAAATTGTTTGGCAATTTTCAAGGGGATTGTGTTGAATCTATATAGATTGCTTTTGGTAAGATGGGCATTTTTACTATGCTAATCTGCGGCAGTTTGAATATGCTTGGCCCAGGAGATGTGGTCTTACTGGAGGAGGTGTACCCTTGTTAGAGGAAGTGTGTCACTGTGGAGTTGGAGCTTTGAGGTCACATATATATCTTCAAGTCTGGCCAGTATGATCCAGAGCCTCCTTTTGGCTGCCTGTGGAACATAGTCTCCTTCTGACTGCCTGTGGATCAAGATGTAGAACTCTCAGCCCTTCCTCCTGCACCAGGTCTGTCTACATGCTGCCATGCTTCCCATCTGATGATAATGGAGTAAACCTCTGAAACTGTAAGCCAGCCCCAGTTAAATGGTGTCCTTTATAACAGCTGCCTTGGTCATGGTGTCACTTCACAGCAATGGAAATCTAAATTAATACATAATCTTACTGAATGGATCCATGAGCACCGGAGAGATCTTTCCATCTTCTGATATCTTCTTTAATTTCTTTCTTCAATGACTTGAAGGTTTTTTTAAAAGATTTATTTTATTTATTTTATGTGTATGAGTACACTGTAGCTGTACAGATGGCTGTGAGCCATCATGTGTGTGGTTGCTGTTGAACTCAGGACCTCTGCCGTCCCCGTCCACGTCCACGCTCGCTCGTGTAATTTACTGCAGCTGTCTTCAGACGCAACAGAAGAGGGCATCAGATCTCATTACGGGTGGTTGTGAGCCACCATGTGATTGCTGGGATCCGAACTCAGGACCTTCAGAAGTGCAGTCAGTGCTCTTACCTGCTGAGCCATCTCGCCAGCCCGACTTGAAGTTTTTAATCATACAAGTCTTTCACTTGCTTTGTTAGAGTTACCCCAAAATATTTTATACTATTTAAGGGTATTATGGATGATGTTATTTTCCTGCTTTCTTTCTCAGAAAGTTTGTCATTTATGTATAGGAGGGTTACTAATTTTTGTGAGCTAATTTTGTATCTAACTACTTGGCTGAAAGTTTATCAGCTGTAGAAGTTTTCCTGTGGAATTTTTGGGTAATTATGTATATTATCATGCCATCTGCAAATAAAGACACATTAACTTTTTCTCTTCTAATTTGTATCTTCTTGATCTCCTTCAGTTGACTTATTGTTCCAGCTAAGACTTCAAATACTATATTGAACAGGTATGGAGGGAGTAGATAACCTTGTCTTGTTCTTGATTTAAATGGAATAGCTCTTCTTTAAAAGTCTGGTAGAATTCTGTCTTAAAACCATCTGGCTTTGGGCTTTGATTGGTTGGTAGACTCTTAATGACTGTTCCTATTTCATGAGGGATTATAGCTCTGTTTAAATTGCTTATTTGATCTTGATTTAATTTTGATAAGTGTCATGTATCAAGAAAATTATTCATTTCTTTTAAATTTTCCAAATTGGTGGAGTACAGATTTTTAAAGTATGTTCTTATGATTCTCTGGGTTTTGTCAGTGTCTGTTGTTATGTCCCCTATTCACTTCTAATTTTCTTAATTTGGATATCCTCTGCTCACCTTTTAATTAGCTTGGATGCCACTGTCAATTGTATTGATTTTCTCAAAGAGCCAACTCTTTGTTTGCTTGTTTCTATTTTATTGATTTCAGCCCAGAGTTTGATTAGTTCTTGTACTTTACTCTTTTTGGCTTGGTTTCTTCTTTTTGTCCTAAAGCGATCAGATGTACTAGTGTGAGGTCTATTTTATGTTACATAGGCACTTAATACTATGAACTTGTTTAGAACTTTTCATTGTGTTCTGTGAGTTTGAGTATGTTGTATATTCATTTTCATTCAATTCTAGAAAGTCTTCAATTTCTTTCTTGAGCTCTTTTTTTCATTTGGTAAAGAGATGTTCATTTTCCATGAGTTTATATGCTTTCTATTAGTCAGATAGTGTGCAGGATGTATTTTAATTTTCTTGTATTTGTTGAGACTTGTTTGTGTCAAAGTATGTGCTCAGTTTTAGAGAAAGTTCCTTGAGGTGATGAGAAGCAAGTGTATTCTTATGTGTTTGGGTAAATTGTTCTGTAAATACCTGTTATCCCATTTGGTTTGTAACATCTGTTTTCCATCATTTCTCTGTTTGGATTTTCTTTGGATGATCTGTTTATTGGTGAGAGTGGAGTAATGAGGTCTCCCACTATAGGTTTGTATGAGGTTCAATAAGTTTTTAAAGCAGCAACAGTATTTCTTTTACAAACTTGGGTGCCCTTGATTTTGGTGCATGGATGTTAAGAATTTTAATGTCCTCTTGCTGTTTTTTCCCCCTTTGATGGATTTTTTATGTCCTTCCTTATCTCTTCTGATTAGTTTTGGTTTGAAGTCTATTTTGTCAGACATTAAGATGGCTATATCAGCTTGCTTCTTGGGCCCATATGTTTGTAATATATTTTTCCATCCTTTTATTCTAAGGTGTTGTCTATCAGTAATGTTAAGGTGTGTTTCTTGGATGCAACAGATGGATGGATCCTGTTTTTGCATCCATTCTGTGGTTTGTGTTATTTTAGACACAATTTTTGGGAAATTGAGACCATTGATTTTGAGAGCTACCAATGAGCAGTGTTTGCTGTGTGAGAAGGATAGAGGGAGAAAGAGAGACAGAGGGAGAGGAAGAGGGAGAAACAGAAGGAGAGGGAGAGGGAGAGGGAGAGGGAGAGGGAGACAGCTTAAGTTTCTGGTCTATTATTTATTTCTTCTGTTTTCTTGAGTGTTGTTAACCTCTTTTAGCTGGGGTTTTCCTTCTAGCACCTTATGCATGTCTGAATTTGTAGATTGACATTACTTAAATTTAATTTTTATTATAGTTTGCCTTATTTTCTCCACCTATTAGTGATTGCAAGTTTTGCTGGGTATAGTAGTCTGGGCTGGCGTCTGTGGTCTCTTAGAGTCTGTAACACATCTGTTCAGGCCCATCTGGCATTTAGAGTACCCATTGAAAAGTCAGTTACAATTCTAATAGATCTGGTTTTATATGTTACTTAATCCTTTGTAGTTTTTAATATTTATTCTTTGTTCTGTACATTTTGTTTCGATTATTATATGTCCAAAGGACTTTCTTTTCTGGCCTAGTCTATTTGATGTTTTGTATGTTTCTTGTACTTTGATGGGCATCTCCTTCCTTAGGTTAGAGAAATTTTCTTATGTGATGTCCTAATAATTTCTGAGTTTTTAATCTGGTTTCTTCTCTTTTATGTATTTTTATTATTCTTAGATTTGATCTTTTATAGTGTTCATGATTTCCTGGATGTGTTGTGTCAGGAGTTTTAGATTTAACATTCTTTTTCTTGACATATCCATTTCTTCTGTAATGTCTTGAGATTCTCTTTTCTGATTGTCATACTTTGTTGTTTAGGCTTGCCTCTATAGTTCCTGTTAGAGTTCTAAATTTTTTACTTCCAGAAAATCCTTTGTTCGGGTTTTCTTTATTAACTCTATTTCCACTTTTGGGTCTTGTATGTTTTTGTTCATTCCTTCCCCTGTCTTTTTTTTTCCTTTATCTTTTCATAGATTTCTTTAAATGATTATTTATTTTCTTTTTATGGACATCTATCATTCGTAAAGGTTGTTTTATGTTCTTTTCTTGTACTTCAGCTGTATTGGAATACTTAAGGCCTGTGTGGTAGGAGTGCTGGGCTCTAGTGGAGACATATTTTTCTGGTTGTTATTGCTTGTGCTTTGATGCTGACACCTAAACATCTGGGCTTGGGTGGATTGTAGTTCTGGAAGCTTATATGTGTCAGGGACAGAGTGTCCCTGTTGTTCCCCAGTCCCTGAGAATTTGACCTTATCTGAGTAACAGTCTATTCTCGGAGGAACCATGGAGTGTTCTCGGAAAAACCATAAAATGTTTTGTCAACGCTTCCGCTCCAGCCAGGTGTGAAGCCAGGTGTACACCCCCCGCCCCACTTTCCTCTTAACGCTTCCTTGCTCTGCAAGTATAATTACCCTGCCCTTCTGAAATAAAGTTAGGCCTTGACAACCGTTTCTGCTTGGCCTCGTTCCTCTCTCTCGCCCGTTTCTCTTTCAGGCTCGGTCCCCTTCGGACCCTGGTTAATTATTCGCCCCGCGGGCCGGGGCATATATGTGGTCTTGTCTCTTTTGGGTGAGTATTTTTGTTTGTTAGTTAGTTTGTTTCTGATTCCTCTCTGTTTCTTAGGAGAGTGTTGTGGCTGTGGATTGCCTGATAGAAATTTCTTCTGAAGTGCTAAGAAGAATGTCCACTAGGGTTCCAGGTAAAATGTATTTTTGAATACCATAAGCTGATTAGGAGTAGAGATGGTGTGTGTGTGTGTGTGTGTGTGTGTGTGTGTGTGTGTGTGTGTGAAAGGGTTCTCAGAGGGAGGAAGCTAAGTGTTCCACCAGGATCAGCTTAGTCTCTTGGGAGTGGGCACAGAGAGTGAGGAGATGTTACAGTAAAGAGTCTGCTACAGAGCTGTTAATAAGATTGCAGGATTGGACTTGGAGGAATGAAGGGAGTAGTAAATATTTGTAGTTAGACCACTTGCTTCTCTGCTCAGAGTGGCCTGTGGGGTTGGGGGCTCAGATAAAGCAATGAATAGGGGAAGGGAGGCTAGCACTGTAGATGGAGGATCCTGTAGGGAGGCAGTGAGGACAGGAGGCTGCAGCAGGTGTTCTGGGCAGAAGCAGGAATGAAGATCTGCAGTTAGAGCCTACTTCTTTCCTGCTTCCTGGAGACTGTCTTTTTTTTTTTTTTTTTTTTTTTTTTTTTTTTTTTTTTTTTTTTTTTTGAGACAAGGTTTCTCTGTGTAGCCCTGGCTGTCCTGGAACTCACTCTGTAGACCAGGCTGGCCTCCAACTCAGTAATCTGCCTGCCTCTGCCTCCCAAGTGCTGGGATTAAAGGCATGCGCCACCACTACCCCGCTCTCACATATTTATTTGTAACATTTTAATACTTACATGTAAGTATTCTCTCCCAACTTTTTTTTTTTGTACAAAGATGAGGTAATCTAAAAAAAAATCACTACAACTTATATTTTTATTTAATAATGTACATGAACACATTATAGAACATGTAAATTTGAATGTACTTTTCCATTGACATTTAACTAATTCTAGATTTGTTTGTTTTCTCTACAAATACTGTTAAAATGAAGAATATATCATATATGCCTCTGTGTTAGTCAGGGTTTTATTGCAGCACTATCCAGGCAGCTATGGTGCAGGAGGAGCTAGGAGTTCTATATTTTCATCTGAAGGCTGCCAGAAGACTGGCATCCTCAGGCAGCTGGGAGAAAACTCTCAAAGCCCAACCCCATAGTGACGTACTTCTTCCAACAAGGACACATCTATTCCAACAAGGACACACCTCCAAATAGTGCCACTTCCTGGGCCAAGCATAATCAAAACACCACAATTCGCTCCCTGGTCTTCATAGACTTGTTCAAACATGTGAGTCTATGGGGACCATATCTAAACATAGCATAATGCAAAAAAAAAATTTAGTCCAACTTTAAAAGTTCCCATGGTCTATGGCAGACAATGTTAAAAGTCCAAAATTCAAAGTCTTTTCTGAGATTCATTCAATCACTTAACTGTAATCCCCTATAAAATCAAAATTAAAAAAAAAAACCAGATCACATACCTTAAATATCACACGATATACATTACAATTCCAAAATGTCATAGTGAGGAAATTCTGGACCAAACAAGACCAAAAACCAGCTGGGCCAACTCCAAACTCTGCATCTCTGTCTCATGTGAAAGCAGTCTTCAGATCTCCAACTCCTTTCATCTTTGCTGACTGCAGCACAATTCTTTTTGGCTAGTTCCACTCCCTGCTAACAGCTTTCCTTGGCAGGTATCCCATGGCTCTGGCATCTCTAACATCTTGGGGTATCCAAGGCAACTTCAACTTCACAGCTCCTTGTTCCAATGTCTGGGATCCTTACATGATCATCAGGGCTTCTCCAAAGGCTTGGGTCATTTTTCCAGCTCTGCCCTCGGTACCACTCTAGGCTCTGATCGACTCTACTCCACTGCTGCTGCTGTTCTTGGTGGTTACTCTGTGGTACGACAGCTCTAATTCACTAGAGTTTTCTACTGCAACTAGGCTTTACCAATAGCCTCTCATAGACTCTGTTCATGGTACCAAGCCTCAACTTCTTTACATAACTTCTTTAGTCCTGGGCCATCAACTGCAACTGAGGCTGCACCTTCATCAGTGAACTTTTCTGGCCTCTCACAAGTCCCACGCCTCAGCTGCTCTTCATGACCCCTTTATACCTCTAAAACTAGTACCACTTAGGTGACTCGTACACATTACAGCTGCAACATGAGGTAAAACCTTTACTATCTCTGGAACACAGCCTCGTTGTGCTCTCAGAAAACACTTCCCAGAAGATGTCACCTCAGTGATGCTGCTCTCTTCTTAATCACCGCTAATTTCTTAGCTCCAGGCTAACCAGCATCAATAGTCCTAGTAGTTCCTTCTATCGTGGTCTCGAAAGCCAGAGCCACATGGCTGAAGCTGCCAAGTTCTGCTACTTGCTGGGGCTGGAACATGGTCACCCTTTTCTCTTACATTATTGCCAGCTTTCTGTTTTCCAACTCCTTCACTGCCTAAGCTTGGCTGTCCTGGAACTTGCTCTGTAGATTGACCTTGTACGCAGAGATCTGCATGTCTTTGTCTCCTGAATGCTGGGATTGAAGCCATATACCACCATGCCTGGATTTAAGTGTTTCTTTACTTGGAACTTGCTCTATATCAGGCTGGCCTTGAACTCAAGATCTGCTTGCCTCTGTCTCCTGGGATTAAAGGTGTGTAGCATCATGTCTGGAACTAAGCTCAGAGGGCTGGGTTCTTGCCCCAAAGTCACCACTCCCTTAATCTATTTATCTCCTCAAACATAGGATTCAGCTCCATTTCATGTCCTTGTGTCCCTTTATTACTTGAAACATATATTTTACATTTTTCCTTTCTAAGGTTGCTCCTTTTCATTAAAATGTTCTTCACAAGACTGAACTTTAATTGAGACTTATGGTCCTCCTACAGGACCACCTTTCTCCCCAGCTTTTTTCAGCCTTCCCTTATTCAACAACAGGGGTCAGCTGCTTCTGTCCATTGGTCGGACGCAAATATCTGCATCTGACTCTTTCAGCTCCTTGTTGGGTCTTTCGGAGGGCAATCATCATAGGTCCCTTTTTGTGAGTGCTCCATAGCCTCAGTAATAGTGTCAGGCTTTGGGACCTCCCCTTGAACTGGATCCCACTTTGGACTTGTTGCTGGACCTTCTTTTCCTCAAGCTCCTCTCCATTTTCATCCCTGTAATTTTTTCAGACAGGAACAATTATGGGTCAGAGATGTGTCTGTGGGATGGCAATCCCATCCCTCACTTCATGTCCTGTCAATTAATCTGGATCCCTGAGATCTCTCAAACACTGGATCACCAAACAGACAGCATAAACCAGCAACACACACACAGTAGAACACTTCCTGGTTTGTGTTCATTCAGAGATGATGCACCTAACCCTCAAGAGACTGGAGGTCCCAGGGAATTTAGAGGTCAGGTGAGGTGGGGGGTGGGGACATCCACATGGAGAGGGAGTGGGGTGGGAAGGAGGTGTGGGATGTGGAGCAGTCGGAGTGTGGATGGGGGGCAGGGAATGGAATATGGAGTGTAAAAATAAATTAAAAATAAAAAATACTGAACTTTAGCAACTACACAACAGAATTTATTCTAGGCTGTTTTGAGACTTCTTTTGTCAAAGCAATTAATCTAAAGTTCTTCACTTTAGCCTCAGGTAGTCTTTTTGACCAATTGCAAAAAGCAGCCATGTTCTTCACCAAAATATCACAAAAAAGTCTCTAGGCCACATACCAACATTCTTTTCTATTGAAAGCTCTTGGGCCAGCAGGCCTACATGGTTCAAATCTCCCTCAGCACTGCCATCTTCCGTATTCCTGCTAGGATGGTTCATTAGGCCCCATTGAAAGCATTCCACGGCTTTCAAAATCCAGAGTCACCAAATCCACATCCTTCCAAACAAAAACATAGTTGGGCTTATCACAACAATACTCCAGTCCCTGGTATCAACTTCTGTCTTAGTTTAAGGTTTTACGGTTGTGAACAGATACCGTGATACCAAGGCAACTCTTATAAGGAGAACATTTAATTGGGACTGGCTTACAGGTTCAGAGATGCAGTCCATTATTATCAAAGGTGGGAGCATGGCAGCATCCAGGCAGCTATGGTGCAGGAGGAGCTAAGAGTTCTACATTTTCATGTGAAGACTGCCAAGAGAAGACTGGCATCCTCAGGCAGCTAGGAGAAAACTCTCAAAGCCCACCACCCCCATAGTGACATATTTCCTCCAACAAGGGCACACCCTCTCCTCTAAACAGTACCACTCTCTGGATCAAGCATATTCCAACCACCACAATCTCTTTTGCTCACTTGTTCTTTTTTTTTTTTTTTTTAACCTAAATGATTGCTGGATCAAAGGCTCTGGTTGTCTCCATTCCACTGATGCTGCTGTTCTTGGTGGACATCCAGAGGTACACACACACACACACACACACACTGCTTATCTGTGTGTGATTCTGCCTGGATATAAATGCTTGTGTAAGCTGGTGTGTGTACTTGCATGGACACAGTGGTCAGAAGAGCATATCAGATCCCTCAGAGCTGGAGTTACGAGTGCTTTTCCAAAGCTTTGGTTGTCACATGGGTTCTGGGATTCAAACTCTGGTCTTCATGATGCATAGCAACTGCTCTCAACGACTAGGCCATCTCTCTACATCTCAGGGCATAAGAAGCTAGGAGTTTATAAGAAAGAAGAGCTGAAAACTTGGCAGTAGGTGGGGCTCCGTTAGTTTCAGGCTCTGTACTAATTTTATATTTGCTTATTTGATCCTCACACTGTAAGTATGTCACTAATTTTCCTGTTTTTATTTGTGGAAACTGATGTGGAGGGAGGTAGAGTAACTTAGTCAAAATCCAGGGAAACCCAGCCTCTTGGAGAGCAGCAAAGTGCAAGGAAAAAGACCATGACCCAGCCAGCATCTGGTCTGGATTGGTGGCACCACAAGGTGCGAAAATAGACTCAAGGCAAGCTGAAGACAGGCCAGGTATTCTAATAAAGACTGTGTTGTCACATGAAGACATATGGTGGACACATTGGTGTCTAAGTTTCTATGTGATCAATTGTAGAAATTTCTCAAGATCAGAGAATGGCAAGGCATGCTGGACACACTCCACAAAGATATGCTCAGGTCATGCCAAGCTGCCTCTGCCAACCACAGAGACACAGATAGTAGGGGATTTTACTTCCAGTAGACTGAGAACTCCGTTTCAGAGTCCACACTCTTTACACCCCTCTGTGTGGAGGCCTGCCACCTGGTTTAAGGGGACTGGAGGTTTTGTTGTGTGATGTAAGGTGTTGGAGGGTCATCTCTCACTGCTCCACTGCTTTAGTCAAACATCCTCACACAGAGCAGGAGTGAGCAGTACAGCATGCACGCACAGCAAGAGTGGGCAGTAAAGCATGCACGCATGGTCAGCACTGTCTCAGGGAGCATGGGTTGATGGCACTGTCTGTTGGAAACACAAACTGTTTTAAAGGAACAACAAATTGTCCTGGGTGAAATGAAGAATGGAGAGAAAGAAGTTCAATGCTCCCATAAGCATTCTGCCAAGACTCTCCAGAGCTATGGTTGGGCTAGCACCAGATTTTTGTTAAATCTTACAAGGTAAGGTGACACTGAAACTGGAGGACCTGGAAATGTTCAAGAGATGCATCTAGCTAGATGGTGACAGAATTGGACTAAGAAGGAAAGGGAGAAGGGACTCTCAGGGACCAAGGATTATGGTGGTTATTTCAGTGTCTGTAGCAGATGAGGAGGGTCTGGCAGGTGGAGGATATGGCTTATTTTCCAAAGAATAATCAAAACTAAATCTCAGATCCTAGACAGACAAGCCCACAAAGCACGCTGGGTGCCTACATTTACACATATGGGGTCCTGTAGAAGGAACAAGGTGGTAGTTGCTAGCCACCAGGGGCTGTGTGCAGTGGAGCAGCCTGTAACCCAGGAATTTAGGAGGCAGAGGGATCAATATGAGTACTGCGCCAGCTTGAGCTACACAGGAAGAGTCTGTCTAAAAGCAAACCAGAAGAAAACAGATTGGTAGAGGATACCTTTTATGCCAAGAACTCCCCCACACTGCCACAGTGGCACCCACACCCCTGTCAGCTCACCTGAGAGCGGCAGGAGGCAGCTGGCAGAATGGAAAAGGCTCGGCCAGCCATTCATGGAGCATGTGTCAAAAGGGACCAGAGGTAGCCATCTCAAAAGTTTGCTCTTCTAAACCACGAGAAATAAGGGCTCCTCAGAAAAGCAAGACTCACTTTAAAGAAAAGGACTTTTTTTTTTTTTTACTTGTGAATCTTGCTGTACAAACGTCACTTTCTACATCAACATATGCGTGTGGCACACATGTACATAAAGCATGTTCTGATAACGAAAATCTGACATGAGCGATTACTTGATGGAAAGGACCCTGAGCGTCGAAGAGAGAGATTTGCTTCTCAGTGAATATCTTCTGTAAGATTCGACATTTTTGGTGTGTGTGCTTTACTTGCTAACAGCTCTGGGGTTCAAGAATGACAGACTCCCATAATCCTTGCTTTTAGCAGATGGGAATGGGAGGATTATGAATTTGAGGCCTCAATAGGGTAAAAATCGAATAAAAAGCTGTCTCTTTTATTTGATTTTAATAAATGAGTAGTAGACAAACCATATTGATATTGGTGACAGCTCATGTAACTGAACTTTCATTTTTAAAATCTTTTTATTAGTTCTTTGGGAATTTCATGTCATGCACCCCAATCCCACTCATTTCCCCACCCCTTTGTGTCTGCTCTTGCAACTCCTCCAAATTAAAATAAAATAAGATAGAAAAAAATCTCATTGTGGAAGCTGTGGTGTGTTACATAGTATACCCTGTTATCTATACATCTATACAAATGTTCATTTTAATGAGTCATTGGTCTGGTTTGAGGCCTTTGGGTTCTGCTACTTTATCAATACTGGATCCTCCTGGGGACTCTTCCTAGATATTTGGTTGTCATGGAGAGCCTGCAGCTTTGGATTTTCAGGACCAGTCCTTTTACATGCTCTGGCAGATTATAGATGGGGTAGATGTTGGAGTGGGCAAACTCAATAGCCTGGATCTGGGCCTGGGAGGTATCTGAGCTGGTCAGCCAGCCAGCCCTTCTGCATCACTAGGGTAAGCTTTCCAGGACTGTTCGAGCTAAACTCACTCCATGCTGAGGCTGGTAAGAGGCATTCATGCCCTCAGTGCCTTCTCACCTCTCTGCCCTCTGCCCACCAGGGCCAGCTCTACCATGCTGCTCAGGGCAGTTGCAGGGCCTGCTTTCCCAAGTGCTGAAGATGGTGAGGGGCGAGGCCAGCTCTCCTTTCCTCATGGCCTCTGGGCCAGCTCACTGGCATGCTGCAGGCAGAGTGGGGTAAGTTGGGGGTGGGGAGAGAGGGCATCTCTCTCTCACCCATGCCATCCCACAGCAGGTGAGAGGCAGAGCCAGTTCTTCCTTGATCATGCCTTAGGGCTGGCTCACCCTTATCCACCTCTGCCACAGCTCTACTGTGTTGCTAGGGGAGGTACACTGCTGGCTTTTCTGAGTTCTATGGGAGCTCTCTTGCTCTCGTGACCTCAGGGACAGCTATCCCACCTGCTGCAGATGATGGGGGAAGGGTATCTCTTCCTCACCTAAGCCACCCACAGCAGAGGAAGGGTTGGGCCAGCTCTCTTGAGTGTGGTGGCATGGATGAGTGGCGCTAGCTCAGCACAGTGCCTCAGTTCAGACCAGGGACATCTGCATGATCTTTGGTGGTAACAGGGGACCTCCACATAGACCCTTCTTCCATAAGACCTCAGACCCAGACATGGGCTCTGGTAGAAGCATGGTCCCAGATGTCCCCATGGCCTCAGGTGGCAGCCCGAGCCACTCAGAACAACACCCTCCCTTCCCCCATGGCACCAGGGGCCTCAGATATTCACCGGGTCTCTGGTGCCAGCCCAGATCATAGACATCTGCAAGGCCTTTGGTGGTAACTGGGGCTGCAGACATTGACACAGCTGCAGACGTGGCCCTTGGTGGCAGCCTGGGCCAGGACCTCACCATGGCTTCCTCACATCTGTCTGTCCCTCACCGAAGCTGAGTCTCCACTTCCACATTTCTTCACAGTGTATGAACACCTCAGCTTTACTTTCTCTCCTATTGCCCTACCACATACTCCATCTTTCCTGTCTCTCCATCACATGCTCGGCCATGATCGTGGTGCTCAAGTCAGTGCTTGAGTGTCTTCTGGCCTCCCCAGGTGGTGGGGATAACTGGACTTTTTGATTAATCACATTATCTATTCCATTTCCTGATTGAAAGTAATTACTTTTATGTCACATATCCTTACAAAGAAGCTGTATTCCATTTTAAGAAGCTAGGGATGTTGGGTGCATTTAATACAAGCTAGCTATAGGATCTCTTATTTTGAAAATTTATGTATTATTGTATGTGAGCACTCATACATATTCTCTGTATATACTTTACATCATATTTTCTTCAATACTTACCAATGTATTAGAGAACTTTTGGTGAATTATTATGTAATATATAAAATAAAGTATAATAGCTCCTGTACTTTGCAGTGTACAGGTCTCTTTTATATACATGGTAACAGTTTTAAATTAGGTGGCAGTTTTGTCCTCAGTTACATGAGGTCACTTGGTAATTTCTGAGGATATTTTTGTTGTTACAAGGTTGGAAGACAGGATCGGAAAGTGATAATTGTATTTAGTGGACAAGCTAGAGTTTCTAGAGTTCAAGGAATGGGATAGCCTTCCATAGGAAAGAATTTTCCAGAAGTGTCACTAGAACTGATTTTGAGAAATTATACTTGACATTTTTGACATATAACTCAAGGGAAATTTTATTTAAAGCTGGCCTAATAGATGAGCATCAAATTGTGGCTGAGAACAACTGCTGCAGCAGCACTGTGAGCAAGTAAGGCAGGCTGTAAGAGGATATAAGAGAAGGGTTTTGTCTTTATGGTGGGGCAGGTGCTCATTAACTTAGTGTTTGTACAGTCGAAGAGAAGCAGGGAACTGGCAGGCATAGCTAGTCAAAGGCAGACCTGTTCTCAGAAGTCAATGGCTCCAGAAAAAAGGGCATCATGGGAAGAAGACAGGAGTCATGTTAAGTGGAGAGATGATTGCAGGTAAAGAATGTTTGCTATAGTGAATATTTGCCTAGATTAGTGGAACTAGATGTGTATTTTTCAGTGTTTTTCTCAGTTTTCTATTGCTATGAAGAGACACATGATGAAGATAACTTAGGAGCTGTGATGGCTCTTGGTTGTCAACTGGACTCTATCTGGGATTAACTAAAATCCAAACAGCTGAGCATACCTGTGAGGAATTTTCTCTTAATTAAATAATTTGAATCAAGAAGACTCACTTCCTGATTTAATCCAGATCTTTTGAGATGGAAGGATCTACCTTTAATCTGAACCATGCTTTTTGCTTGCAGTCTATATCAAGGACATGAAAGAAAGAAGCTTGCTTTCTTTGCCTGTTTGTTCTCACTCTTGGTAGCAAGTCCATCCCTTCACTAGAGTCTACTTTGGGATTCCAGCATACACTGAAGACCAGCTGAGACGTCTAGCTTCGTGTAATGAACAAATATGGAATTCTTTGATCTTTTGTTGGCAGACAGACATTGTTGGATAAGTTGGACCGCAGATTATATACCATTTTAATAAATTTCCTTTTTACACACACACACACACACACACACACACACACACACACACACTTAAAATAAAATGAATCTAAAACAACAACCCACCACTACCAGAAAGAAAAGCCCCAGGCAAGATGAATTAACTGGAGAAATTGATGAAATATTTAAAGAATGGCACCATTTCCTTAGGAAAAAATCCCCCCAACACCAAAAAGCCCTTAAAAAACCAAAAACAAATCCTCCCAACCAACCAACCAACTAACCAACCAAATAAAATACAACTCCCCCAAACCTAAAGCCCAGAAGTGGAAGGATCCACTCTCAATAATTTTATGGAGTCATCAAACTTTGATGCTAAAGGCAAGAAACCATAGAAAAGTAAATTTTGGAAATGACTGAACTTCATGCTTCAATATCTCCTAGTATCATTATCCCTTATGGTATTTATAAGCATATTTAAGCAAAAATGATAAAGTTGCTTGGTATGATGGCTTATACTTGTAATGGCAGTACCTGGGAGGTTAAAACAATATTGCTATGAGTTTGAAGCTAGTTCAGGTTATATAGTGAATTTCAGGCCAGCCTGTACACCATACAATGAGAACCTGTCTCAAAAAGAAAATGAAAAGCCATCAACCTGAATCTAGAAACATACAAAAATAATTACCATGATAAAGTGGCACTCATATGAGCAATACAAAGTTTATCCAACATATAAAAATCAATCAAAGTGGGCTGGAGAGATAGCTCAGCAGCTAAGAGCACTGACTGCTCTTCCAGAGGTCCTGAGTTCAATTCCCAGCAACCACATGGTGGCTCACAACCATCTATAATGGGATCTGATGCCCTCTTCTGGTGTGTCTGAAGACAGCTACAGTTTACTACTCATCACATATATATAAAAAATAAAATAGAAAAATCAATCAAGGTAATGAAACCCTTTAATAGCAAAGGACAAAACGGATGGCCATTTTGTTTATTAGAAAAGAGTCATTGACCAAATCCAATGCCTTCTCATGTTATAAATCCTTAAATAAGTTAAGAATAGAGTGGACACATGGCCAGCTATTGGATACTTACAAAAAATGTACAGATTTATCCAGTGTTAAGTGATAAAGGATTGGGAGCTCTCCCTAGTAAACATCAAGGATGCTGTGAGGATGGGTGCTCTTGCCACATCCATTCAGAAGTATGCAGACACATTTGCTAGGGCAATTGGTTCAGAAAAAGAAATAGAAGTCATCTAGTTGTAAAGAAAGGTAAAAATGCCGGGCGGTGGTGGTGCACACCTTTAACCCCAGCACTTGGGAGGCAGAGGCAGGTGGATTTCTGAGTTTGAGGCCAGTCTGGTCTACAGAGTGAGTTCCAGGACAGCCAGGGCTACACAGAGAAACCTTGTCTTGGAAAAGAAAGAAAGAAAGAAAGAAAGAAAGAAAGAAAGAAAGAAAGAAAGGTAAAAATCTCTCTATTACAGGTAACGAGATTGTCTAGGTATGAAATGCTAAGGACTCCTTCTACATATGCCACATTTTTACTAAGTAAATATATTTAGTGTGGTCACAGGATAAAAACTCAATATGTAAAAATCAATTCTTTAACAATAAATGTGTGTATCTGGTGGCCAGAAGACAAACTTTGTGGGCCTGGTTCTCTCTTTCTATGTTTATGTGAGTTCCAGGGATCTAACGCAGGTCTCCAGGCTATCAGATCAAAGTGCCTTTTCCTGTTGGGACATTGGGAATCTCAATGACTCTAAAAAAACCTTAGTTCTATTTCTGTATGGTAGCAATGAATGATATAAAAATATAATTAGGAAAGCGATCTCACAATAACAATATGAATGAGGATAACATTTAGGAATAAGTTTAACAAACTATGAGTCTGATACATAAAAAAATATAAAACATAATTGAAAAAATTAAGTAGATAGAAGGATTTCTTGTGCTCATGGGCAGGAAAACAATATGGCAGTAGTTAACAATCATCTGCAGTTTCAATGAAGCCTCTATCAAAATCCCAGCAGCCTTTTTGCAGAAATTGGCAGGCTGATCTTAAAAATTCCTATGTAAATCTGAGAAACCCAGAATAACTGTGACAATCTGGAAAGGGGGAAACAAATGTGAAGGATTTACAGAAATCAGCTTTAAAGATTGTGTCAGGGTAACTGCAGCCATGGTGGTAAGCTTGTAGCAGACGGACATACATATTGACCAGAGTTGAAAGTCCACAAATAACCTTTTATATTTGATGAGTTGGTTTTGTTTTTTTTTTTTGGGTGGGATGGGATTGAACCCAGGGTCTTGAGCAGACAAGGCAAGCATTCTGCCACAAACATTCCCCTTCCAATCTTATCAACTCATCATCATCCAAAGTGTGCAAATAATGCAACAGGGAAAGAATTGATGGTCCTACCAACAAATGGTGCTGAGACAATGGAGTACACTGTGAAAGAATGAGGTTGGACTCTCAGGACAATACATGCAAGAATTAATTAAAAATGGATCACAAACAAAACCACAATTAAAACACTAAGACTCAGGGAAAAACCTAGGAGTGAGTGTCTATGATCTTGGGTCAGGAAACCTTGCTGGTGATTGCACATACAAAATTAGAACCGATTTTTCATGAGTAAAAACCCTGCTTTAGTGTATCGTACGAGGAAAGTGAGTCAAGCACAACAATGCTCACCTGTAATTCAGCATTTGGGAGGTTGAAGCAGGAGGGTCTCCAGTTGTTCCAGGTATCCTGGCTACACAATGAGACCTCTCTGCAAAGAAAAACAAAAATAAATAAAGAAAAATCAACTCAGAGTATGAACAAAAAATTTGCAATGTGTTTGACAAGGGGCTTGTATCCCTTGTGTATAAAAACATAAACATTCACCACCAAAAGATAAATGATTAAAGTAAAACTGGGCAAAATATTGATTAGATACTGTTCTAAAGGAAATGTGTGAAGATATATGAATGATCACAGTGATTAGTTTTACTGAACAAGAAACAGCCTTGGGAGGCTATGCTTATTTTGATTACATCTTGAGGGTGCAGACCGTCATGTTGGGAGGGCCTGGTAGCAGGAGTAGGTTGCTTGCATTACTTCTATAATTAAGAATAAGAATAAGAATAAGAATAAGAATAAGAATAAGAATAAGA
>JADRCD010218727.1:0-21358 GCA_019843815.1 Montemys delectorum
TTTTTTTTTTTACTTTTTCATCAGTGTTACTCTTTCTTTCTTCTGGATAGCTGACTCTCTCCTCCACGCTGCTCATTTTAGCACGTGTGTTGCTGATTCACCCACATTACTGATTTCATCACTGCTGACTCTTTCATGTGTGTAGCTGACTCTTACCCGTGTTACTGAGTCTCTCACCCATGTTGCCAACTCTCCTATCATCATGTCACCGACTCTCCATCCGTGTCTCTGCTTTCTTCTGCCGTATCCTTTCCTACTCATTTGTCTGGCTTTCTCATCGACAGTCCTGACTTTCTTCTCCAGGTCCTGAGTTTATGTATATGTTTTATTTAAGCGGTTTGCTTTTTTTTTGTACCTCTTTTGAAGTCACTGCTATTTTTTACAAGTAAATTTTGACTTTGTATCCACAGTAATGTCTTTGACTTCACTGGTTAAGGAGTAGGGAGGGGGAGGGCTGCTTTTTTGTGTTTCTTGAATTTCTATGTTGCCACTTGTGATCAGTTGTGCAGATTTCTCTTTTAGTTTCATTTGGAGATTTGTCATTGGGCTACACCACTTCTCGGTGTCACTCAGAGAGGAAAATAACTTTAATTATTTCTATATGTATGGGTGTTTTGCGGGCGTACATGCCTGTGCATCACCTATGCACCCGGTGCCCCAGCTGCCTTGTGGGTGCTGGGAACAGTAGCAGGTATTCTTAACTACTGAGCCATCTCTCTAGCCCAGAAAAGAAACTCCTGCTGTGGACTGTATCACATAGCTAGAAGTGTGTGTTGCCTGGACACCCTTCTGTCTCCCAGAACTGTTCAGCTGTCTTGTCACTCCTTTTGTGACTCCCCATGTTCTCCCACTCTGTCTGTCTTCTAGTCTTTGTCATTCTGACTCTTCTCACTTGTTGTGTTACACAGAGGTGGCTATTAATCCACCATTTCACCAGGAAGTCCTGAGCTGTGAGTTCTTAATCTTCCTTATTCAATGAAAAAGACAGTAGTAGTCAAGGATGGATATAAAGCCTTTACTTGGACCGTTTTCTCCAACTATTAGCTATTAAAAAAGGATAATTTAAGACAGCAGCGAAGCCTGGCACCCAAGAAACAAGCCAATCCAGAAGAGTCACTTTCCAGGATGGAGCCTCAATCTGGAACCAGTGAACCAGTGCTGTGCCAACTCAAAGAACTAAACAGAAGAAATAAAAGTAAGATGACCAATGAAGATTCTTATCTATTCACCTAATCTCTTCTGTTCATTTGTCTCTTAAATGTTCCCCACACTGCTGAATCTTTCAGCAGATCTAACCCCTGATTGAGTTTGTAGAATTAGGACATCATAGCCACTTATGGGGGGGGGGGGGGGGGAGGGAGGACTCTTCACAAGCCGGAATTCCACCTTCATCAAATGGAATGGAACAATGTGGAGCTTGGGCCCATGGAATAACTTTGTAAAGTTAACATCTGCTGCGGCTTGGCTATGGCTAACCGCCATGACAAGCTGTGCGTGCTATGGATATCCCTCCACCAAGCGCCCAGCACTGTGATCTGATGGAGAGAATCACAGCCCTGTTTTAAAACAAATGATACCTGCTTTGAGAGAAGTCAGTAACTTGCCCAAGGTCTCAGAGTGACAGAGAAGAAAGGAGAGTCAAAAATCCTGTTCAGCCGGGCGGTGGTGGCGCACACCTTTAATCCCAGCACTTGGGAGGCAGAGGAAGGCGGATTTCTGAGTTCAAGGCCAGCCTGCTCTACAGAGTGAGTTCCAGGACAGCCAGGGCTACACAGAGAAACCCTGTCTCGAAAAACAAACAAACAAACAAACAAACAAACAAACAAAAATCCTGTTCAGATCCTCTCTACCCTGAGGACTCCAAAGCCCGTGATTGAACCACTGATTACCATTGCCTTTGAACAGCGCCCTCTATAGGAGAAGGAAGAGGAAGCCGCGCGCCTTTGAGGGTAAAAAAAAAAAAAAAAAAAAAAAACAGCTCTAGCCTTCAATTACTGGTGGCTCATAAGCTTTCTAATGCTGCGACGCTTTAATTCAGTTCCTCACTTTGTAGTGATCCCTAACTATAAAATTATTTTCGTTGCTACTTCATAACTGTAATGTTGCTATTATGAATTAGAATATAAATATCTGTGTTTTCCAGTGGTCTTAGGTGACCCCTGTGAAAGAATCATTTGACCCCTAAAGGGGGTCACAACACACAGGCTGAGAACCACTGGTATATACATATATACAAATATACATATACACATATGTTACATATGCATATATACAAATACACAGATACAAACACATATACCTACACATGCATGTATATGTGTGCATTATCAATTAGTACTGGACACAATTTAAAATAGAGCAGAAGGGTATGTGTGAAGAAAGGGGAGAAGAAATATAATTATATTATAATCATAAAAATAAAAACATGGCCGGGCAATGGTGGCGCACACCTTTAATCCCAGCACTTGAGAGGCAGAGGCAGGCGGATTTCTGAGTTCGAGGCCAGCCTAGTCTACAGAGTGAGTTCCAGGACAGCCAGGGCCACACAGAGAAACCCTGTCCCAAAAAGCTAAAACAATAAAAAAATAAAATAAAAAAAAATAAACACACGGCAGGAGAAATAAAGAAATGTATGGTTTGGAGGTGCAGAAGGCCTGCCTTATAACAGACATCATAAGCTTAGCAAATTTGTAGGGAAATGCCATTCAGAGTAACTGTGGCAAATAGTATAAGGTTTGGCAGTAGCCAGGGGAGAAGTCTCTGGAAACACAGTGGCTTCTCCTGAAACTACTTGAAAATGTCTTTATGTGGTTTTGGATGTGACCGTTATTTGGTTCCATTCCAGCTGGATGCACAACACAGAACCATTTAAAACAAATTCAGTCAGCTATATGGTCCAAACTGAGCCCTATGTCTTTATGAAGCTGGTGTGGAACATAACCTAAGCTTTTCCTGATGTGTTTGTGCATCCTTTCTGTTTGGTTTTGTTCCAATTTTGTATATTAAGCCTGTTGTTGTTGTTGTTGTTGTTGTTGTTGTTGTTGTTGTTACTATTTTCAGAAACAATTTTCCTGGTGGCTTCCAGAGTTAGCAAGACCACCCACTCAGACACCTATCCTCTGCCTCCTAAATGAGATCTTTCACCATCTATTCCCAGTCATGTTTTCTTGCTTCTCGTGTAAATTACATTCATCACTCTAAAGGGCCTTGAAGCACCCTGACGGCTTCCTTTTATGTGGATTCTGAACTGCATCGATTTCCGTGGCTACAGCCCCAGCTATATGTTCATTATCTGTCAGTTCCAGTTTACTCAAAGTTGCCTGTACAACACTCAGCCATCTAAAACCTAGCTCATAAAAGAGAGAGAGAGAGCAAGGAAGAGAATCCAAAGCTGTGGCTCATTCATGTGTCATGTGTCAACATTTATACTATAAGGTTCCATGCAATGTGCTTCTCCTGGAAAGACCGCTGGCACCCATGAGCTCCCACTTTAGTGGCCACAAAGGACTCCAGACTCTCTTGCTGATATGAGCAAGCAAATCTGTCACTTATTGTCATCCTATCATCATTGCCCCATCCCAGACATGTCCGACAGCAAAGCCAGTTTCAAATAAAACAAAGAAATATTTCTTTCCAAATGGGCACATGACCACTGGCTCCAGGAAATAAAACTAAAATAAAATCTGCCTTGGGTTCTATCTTGTGTGCATGGCTATTGGGCCTGCATATATATATGTACAACATGTGTGCCATGACTGTCTGAAGAGGATACTGGATCCCCTGGAACTGGAACTACAGATTGTGAGCCACTGTGTGAGTGCTGGGAATGAAATTCAGTTCCTATGTAAGAGCAACGAGGTCCTAACCACTGGGTAATCTCTTCTCACACACATCTGTCTTAAATGGTCAGATAGCGTTATTCGTCTTGTTACGAGAATGCTACCGCACCTTAAGTTAGTCCTTCTCCCACCTTCAGTTACGCAAAAACTTTTCAAAATTCTTTTCATTATACTTTCCTGGGTTCATGACCTCTTAAATTCAGGAAAATTGTGATTCACATTCACAATTTTCTGACTTACTCACTGACTTACTCAACTTTGTCATTGTGGAAACTAAATTTGAAGACTGATGGTGTTCTCAGTCAACAACAAAACTGGGTTCTTGTCACCATAACAAAAGATCCCTAAATTAGAGTTGTACCCAAATAAGTAGAAGAAAACAGCTCATGAGTGTGTGTGTGTGTGTGTGTGTGTGTGTGTGTGTGTCTTCTGTGTCTGTGTACAAATACTTTGAGTACTGAAGTCAGAAGGACCAGGTCAAACCCATGGCTCCCCCTTCATAGAACTGCAGATATGAACTGTTGGAAGTCACAAGATCACTAAGTTTGGATTTGAATGAAGTATGCCTTACTTTTCTCTATCTTGAACATTTCTAATTTTGTTATGGTGTTATTTAGATTTAATTCCACAAAACTTTATCACCTACCTTCAGCTACCTAAATGTGCTAGGAAGAGACCAGTGACAACCTTTGAGGTTTGAGACCTAGAATAAGGTGAACTAGAGATGACATAAGAGCCTTTTGTTGGTGATTTAGGGCCTTTGGGAGTCTTGTGTCTTCCCACAATAATCACTGTGAATATGGGCTTACATTTCTACATGGACTTATTCAGAAAGGCTGGCTGAAATCAGTAAGATAGAGAGCATGGCAGAAGAGACTCTGTGCTTCCATGCCATCCCATTCCATGTGGAACTTGAAGAGCTCTGTTACAGTGACCCATGTCAGAGTTTCTGCCCCAAGGTTCTAGAGTCTACATCTGCTCTTTCCTGGGGTCTGTTCACTTTTGCCTCCTAAGTAGTCAGGTAGAGCATGGGATGCACGCTCAGTGAATGTTCAGAGCCTGAAGAATGGCACGATGAAGATTTATTCAGGCGATCCCTTTCTATGTGTTAGCCAAGAAAAGAAAGAGACAAAAGTTGACGTTGAAGACATTAGCACATTGATGCTGTGCACTAACGTTTCACAGAGCAGGTGGTGCCATTGCTACAAGCAGGAAGAGCAAGAACAAGAGTGAACAAAGGGTTAACATCAGGCCATGGCTGGATGAAGGACTGCCTGAGAATGACCTTGTGTCCCATAGTCCTGTTTCCTTGGAAACAGTGGAGCAAGCAAGGCAAATGGAGAACAGTTGTCTCTCCGTCCTCATTGTGTGAAACAAAAACCTGGGTTGGGAGATCTGTGAGCAGGCACACATGCCCCAGGACTGATGAAAACCATAAATGAACTTGGTGAGGAAAAGGGATTGTGGCCTCTCTGTCACAAGGTTACCCCCCACACACCTTGGCTCTCACACTCACTTGTGTATAGGTCGGGGATAAAATAAGCTATTTCCTCCATCGCTACAGGGCTGTCCCGTGACTGGACAATGCCATCTCCATCCATGCTGTGGCTGCAGCCTGTGTCTTTTAGAAAGGCAAGTGGAAGCAATTTTAGATTAGTGCCTGATGTATCTGCTGAGTATAATTAGCCAGCACGAATCTATAAGCATGGCTGAGATGCCATGGTTCTCTTGCTCCCAAATATCACTCTTACATGGAGAACGAAAAGTTGAGAAAGAAAAAAGAAACAAACAAACAAACAAACAACCTTCCATCTTTCTAAGGATGGAAAATAAAATGTTTGTAAGTATGCGGGGCGTGCTGTGACCCGAAGGCAAAACTCTAAGAAAGCAGCAATTTGATGGTCGTGTCCCAACAGTCGGATGGAGGGGATTAAAATTAATCCAGGAGGCTCTGTCTGGAGTGGGCACTGCAAAATTTAAATGGCATCTCCTAAGAAAGGCCGTTTGGGAAAGGAAGTGCAAAAGAGAAAAAGGCAGGATGAGGGTAATTGCGTGACTAGGGAAAGGTCAAAGGGGCATATTCACCAAAGGTCCCACTGGACCAGTGAAACAAGAGAGAAGAAAATCAGACCCATGTTCTCAGAAATTAATAGCCCTTTCAAGTCTTCCTCTCTGCTAAACTCCACGACTTAGAAAGTATTTGAAGCCTCTTACCTTCTGAGTGGATGTCTGGCCACTTAAAGATGTTTTGCCTGGGAGTTTATCGTGTGCTTTAAGACAAGAGAGCCTTAAGACAATCTAACGTTCCTCTCAGGTTTCTGAGGTTTTGTTTTTGTTTTTTTCCAAGCCGCAAATAAAAAGAATGCCAAGATAATGTGACCTTAAGAGGTCATCTAGAGGTAGGCCGTCACCTTCCTAGGAACCCGGGTGAGTGAGTCCTCAGGACTTTGCCCACCAGGTTGATGATTAATTATCATTACCATATTTTAGAATAGTGAGAGGTCACGGTGAACAAATCAAAACACACGTACATGTCTCTGACATCGATGACTTCATGCTCAGTTCCAAAGACAAGTGTACCACAGGCTTTTTTTCTTTTTCCTTATTTTTCAAATGTAAGCAATCTCCAATGGCTCAAACCTTCGCCAACATAAAACCAAGGAAGATCGCTCTGAAATTCTGTATCTTCTCCCAAAGCATCCTAACAACCAAATATTGAAAGTAGTCTGCACAACTCAGAATTTTTTAAGTTGATTGTATTTCTAGAGCCTTTTCAGTATTTAAACCTTTTGCAAAAGTCACCTAGTTCTCAATAGCCCTGTGATATGTTAAAAAAAAAATTCATAACCACTCAGCTCACTTCGAAACAGAAATAATTAAATAATAATTAAAATAATTAGAATACAGAAAGTTGTTTAATAACCTTGAGCATCAAACCAGTCTGATTTCTGACGAAACTTTTAATTACAGAACTTACTAGATAGGATTCATGCAAAATATTTTTTTTTCAGTTCATTTCCACAAGAATTCAGCCATTTAAAAACAAGAAAGAGTTGTTAAAGATATCTCTTTCCCACAGTAACCCTGTAGCCAAGTAATTAGCCTGGGAGCAGCTAACGGTAAAATTCAGGCTTTTGAAAAACACCTATCTGCTATTGTGAGCCCCTGCAGGTAAGGGACTCTTCCTCAGACAGATAGAGCAGTGAAAATTTTATATAGCTCAAGGGCAAGTTCAAAACCCTTTAATTCCTGAAGTATAAACACTTTATTTAATATCCAGAATTAAATCCAAAACCAAAAGGTGGACCCCGTATCTTGAGCGACTTTCTAACAGTTGAGCGATGTCTACAGTCTGTCTCAGCATCTGGACTGGGGGTGTTTCCACCCTGCTGAGGTAATTTGCAGATATGCTTCCTCTGGAAGATGCACACTTCTAAAGTTGGGAAAGGAAATTAATGACTTCTGTAAAGGATAGAAAAATATTTATAATGGGACTTAAGGACGGGAGGTATGCAATTAAAAATACCATTTAAACACTTTCCCTAAATCCTACCAAACTGATATGTCAGCACAATTCTATTCATTAATTTTGACATGATTTACTTCACATAATCCCCTTAACTCTGAGGCTGACCTCCACCGCATTCAAACTTCCTGTGGGATCAAATGGAATAATAAGAAACATGTCCGTACTGTAAAATAAGCAAGTGCAGTGTTGTATGCAGGCGGGTCGTCACATTGTCAGATAGACATACACACAGCCACAGCGAATACTCAGAATTAACAAAACAAATGCCCAGAGACCTTTTCCACTGACAGACAGACAACTCAGCAGCTTCAAGCAGGGTTTTCGCCTTTGGAGCTGATCCACGTGCTGTGTAGGCCGATAAAGCGGTATTAATCTCCTGTTTTTAAATCAAGTCTCTGTCACCGGGCTCCATTAATCTCCCCCCTGTTATCAAATGTCTCCATGGCAGGAAATTATATTTCTAAATTGAATTTTGTTCTGTTTCGATGTAGTAAGAAATATTTTCCAGACTGCTAATAGGACACATAAAGATTGTGACTCTGACAATACCGTTAGACAAATAAAAGCTATAAATTAAAGCCACCTTCATTCACTAGGCAGCATAATAGCAAAATAGAAAGCATTGATTACCTGGAAAGAGTAATCAAATAAAAGATTTTAAATGAAAAGTGGGCTAGCAGATGGTTAACTTTTTAATTTACCTTTTTATAGCAAATGCCCATAAAGGTAAAAAGGAAAAAAAAATCAATCCAACGAGTCTCTTGCTGCTAATAAAACACATATTGATTCTTAACACATATGCTCACTCTACAAAATGCTCTGACTTGGTTGCACCCCAGGAAATGGAAGTAGGTACTGTTTATGAGCTCTTCAGAGGAGACGATTTTACAGCAAAGATGTGTCTTTGGGTTAGATTTACTATTAAAGAGCGAAAACTTACGACAACAAGCTACAAAGAGACTTGATCTTATGGGCAGAGATTCATGTGCCATGGGGCCAGGGCTCTTCAGCCAATGGCAGCTGAGATTCTGAAAGAATTATCCAGAATAATAGTTTCCTTTCTTGTTGGTGAACACTATAGTAATTTCAATAAAGTATAGGGATTTTTTTTTTTTTACATTGACATAATGTCTTTGTATTCTCCTCCTTTTGTACAGGTCTTGGTTATCTTTGACATTAGCTACTTAGGAAAAAAAAAGTCTCTTCAAAGTGTTACTGAAAAGCAGGGACCCTGATGCTCATTTAAAACTTCTACTTAAAGAACCATTGCATGAAAGGCAATTTTCATGGCTCACCAAGGCAAAAAGCGTAGAGAACTCATAGTTAATGCTACCAAGGCACTGAGATGCTCAGAGACTAGGCGGGGCTTGACAAACACACAGAGGGGAGAGGAAAGGAGCTTTCCCAGGCAGAACCAAACGGACTTCTGCTGCCTTCCCTCTCTGCCCTGCATCTTCACTTGAAGAGATAAGATAGCCTAGACCAAGCCCCACCCTTCCTATTTCACAGTCAGACACTCCAGACTGGGGACTACGAGAGTAGGTTGAAGCAACCCCCTATTTTCAAACCACTCCCAATCTATCTTCATCAAGTACTTTGAAGCTCCAGTGGTCTAAAAGAAGAAGAAGAATTTGAAGTTTTACTTAATAATATAGTAATGTATATTAACATATGTAATATAGAATTTGAAGTTATATTTACAAAGATGATCTTCAAAATAATAAATATTAATTTGAGTTGGACAGAACAGTGAGCAGGAGTATGGTACTCCCCAAAGAGAATAAAGGTGTGTACTTTGGGATAACCAATGGCAGCCAGACAAAGGAAATCAGTGACTGGCAAAAATACATCCTTTTTATTCGCCCTCTGAAAAAAGATCTTATTTATTTGCTCAAGAAAGAATCTATTACACCCCATAGTAAATGTCATAGGTCACATTCCTGAGAAGCACCCAACCAAGAATGTTTAGAAATCTACAGGCTTATCTCTTTATGACTATTTTTAACACAGTTCTGACTGGAGAACAGACAGAAATATGCTCTTGGGAGAAATGGTAGAAAAAGAGAATGACAATCATTTTTTCTTAGATGCTGCGATTTGACAAAGCAGTTAGCATGAACAGGAACATCAGGTGTCTAGCCTCTGGATACCACCTCTCCTAGCATGCTGTACACACATCATAGGTTTATACCAGGCATTCTTCACTGTCTGAAGGTTTGCTGGTGTCCCACATGGTTCCATGGTTCTGAAAGTAGGGTTCACACAGAGTCTCAGTTTAAAGTTAAGTCCATCTGCTTCAGTGTTGCTTCATATATGAGCCACACTTGCAACTACTACTATTTAAAACTACTAGTGTATTACATGGAATGGAGGTTAGCCGCCCTCTTCAGACTCAGGAAAGGCAAGATAGTGTCAGTCCCTTGCACTTTGATTGACCTGTAGACACTGTGAATGGAGATCTTAGTTTATCTATGTATATGAGTGCTCTATTTGCACACATATACATGGTGTAATACATGGTGTATTGCTATTGGCTAAAAGGGAAAAATTATAAATTACCTAAGTGCAATATAAAACAGAAGTTAAAAAAAAAAAAAGTATAAAAAGCACCTTCTCTCTGAGATTTTTAAACGACATTGGCTGTGACTCCAGCTTCAGCCATCTTCCAGGCCAAATGTTTTAAGTTTCTCATGTTTATTATTGGTTGGTCCCTTCAAAGGGGGCTTTCAGAGAACAAAAAAAAAATCTCCAAATAACCACTGAGTTTGCTTGGAATCAGCTACCTATGCTAGGCATGAGGCCTGCCCTCAAGCGTAATTTGTATACCCAAAAAGACTCTATTGGAGAAAATTAATTTTAACTTTAGAAAAAAGGAAAACATTGAAATGTCATTTGTACTTAGGTAACTTTGCCTTGATGTGATTAATTGTAGGTTTTTCTGTTTCATTTTAATGTATGTAAATATTCTGTAAGTATATTAACTTTTTAAACAAAAGTTTCTGTCTTGGCAAAACACATTTATACACCAAACTGTGTTACTTCACAGATCTCTCCTTCTGGGCTGGAAAGACTGCTCAGCAGTTATGAAGTTCCAAAGATCCTGAGTTCAATTCCCATTGGGCATCTATAATGGGATCTGCTGCTTTCTTCTGCCCTCCAGACATGCGTGCAAATAGAGCACTCATATCCATAGATAAACAAAGATCTCCATTCACAGTGTCTACAGGTCAATCAAAGTGCAAGGGACTGACACTACCTTGCCTTTCCTGAGTCTGAAGAGGGCGGCTCACCCCCATTCCAGATCATCAGGATGAGGGCAGAGGCTGTGAGACCATTTCCCCAGGAAGGAAATCTTAAATAAGAAAGACGTAAGAAAACTGCAGGCCATGCCAGTGATCTGTAAGGAGCTAAAAATACTCAGAGACTAAATGTTCAACCAATTTTTTTTTAAAAAACAAAGAAATAAAGTTTGAGGCCAGGCCAGAGAGAGAGAGAGAGACAGACAGAGAGAGAGAGAGAGAGAGAGAGAGAGAGAGAGAGAGAGAGAGAGAGATTAGAAGGATCATTACCTTTACCCCAAAAGGGCTTATTCTCAAGTGTGAGGTCTTTTAGTCGCTTCTAAGTATGACTTCAAATATTGAGATGTCTGCTTTTGATAATGGTGCCAGGCTCTACCGTGGGCACGCTTCTCATGCCAAATCACTCTCCTTGAAGGTCAAATTGCCCAGGATGCTTCTTAATGAGAACCTCACTCTCAAATGACACCAATCTATAAAGCTTGAGCTGAATAAACTTGAGGCTTGATTTTAAAGTCTCTTCTCAAAGTCTAGTTGAGTCAGAGGGGCAGTTTTCAGGGCTAACGTAACGTGTCTTTGAAGATCCAATGCCAGAGACAACTGATTCATCAAGTATAAACACTTAAATAAAGGCAGTCCACTCTCGTAGGTTTGTAACACTCACCTGGTTCCAGGGAGCCAATATTTGAACTAAAGGCCAAATCTAGTACCTTTCTTCTTGTCTTTAGCTCTAGGCTAACCTAGAGTCTCATGGAACCCCACTAACTCAATCAGAAGCATCTAAAACCAGGTTACAGCACTCTAAAGTCAGAAGAAAATTTCTACCACAAAAAAAAAAAAAAAAAAAAAAAATCACAGATTTTGAAGAAAGGGAAAATCCAGGTGTCCGTTTCTTTTGTGTGCACTTGGGTTCTCTTTTGTTTGTTCACTAAAAGATACAACCAGACCCCAGACCAAGGCTCCATTCCCTCCTGGCATAGTTGATTAGTGCAGCTGCTGCCCAATCCGTAGGTTAGGTCACAATAAAGCCCCGCCAGGAAAAAACTTCCAGTGTCTAAAGTAGCTGCAGCGGGTTTGCTGTGAACTCAGAATTCAAATAGCATCTGAATTCCTAAGCCAGAACCAGAATGCCTGGTCAAAGCCAACTGAATTCCTGAATTGTTGGTTACTTAAAATGACTGGGCTGGAGTTCCTTAGGCTGTATGAAAGATACCAAAGACACAAACAGAAATGGGCAGTGAAAAAAAATGCTTCAACTGACCCTTTAATTAGATTTGAGAATGGCAGATAAAGATGCATCCTGATGGTCAAAGGACCCGACAATTATGGTGGAGAGGGAGGCACATGGAGAGGGGCAAAGAGGCAAGGAAGCCTGCCTTCCTGACTTGTCGCTGTTGTCTAACCCCTGTATTTAAGCAAGTTCAGTATACAGAAGTCTTGTAGGTAAATACTGTTGAAAGCCAAAAAAAAAAAAAAAAAAAAAAAAAAAAGAAAAGAAAAAAGAGGAAAGTCATGTTTACCAAATCCAGGAATCAAAGGAGGATGTCATCAGCAGCACTATGGGAATGAGGAGAATTGCAGAGGACACTGTGAGGGCGACATGCTACTAAGTTACATAACTTACATAAAAGAGAAAAACTCCAAGACCGCAACGAGAAGTAGAAAATCTAAACTGATAAACAGGCAAGAGCTGGGACTGTAGCTCAGTGGTAGTGTGCTTTGCATTGCCTCACATGCAACCCCTGCAGTGACGATAGATAGAGAGATAGATAGAGAGATAGAGAGAGAGAGAGAGAGAGAGAGAGAGAGAGAGAGAGAGAGAGAGATAGGTAGATAGATAGATAGATAGATAGGAAGATAGATAGATAGATAGATAGATAGATAGATAGATAGATAGAGATATATAATAGGTAGACAACACATAGATAATAGATAGATAGATACAATAGGTACATAATACATAGATAATAGATAGATAGATAGATAGAGATATATAATAGGTAGATAACACATAGATAATAGATAGATAGATATAATAGGTAGATAACACATAGATAATAGATAGATAGATAGATAGATAGATAGATAGATAGATAGATAGAGATATATAATAGGTACACATAGATAATAGATAGATAATTAGATAGGTAGATAGATATATAGATAGATAGATAGATAGATAGATAGATAGATAGATAGGGATATATAATAGGTAGACAACACATAGATAATAGATAGATAGATAGATAGATAGATACAATAGGTAGATAATACATAGATAATAGATAGATAGATAGATAGATAGATAGATAGATATAGAGATATATAATAGGTAGATAACACATAGATAATAGATAGATAGATGATAGATATAATAGGTAGATAACACATAGATAATAGATAGATAATTAGATAGATAGATAGATAGATAGATAGATAGATAGATAGATAGATAGATAGAGATATATAATAGGTACACATAGATAATAGATAAATAATTAGATAGATAGATAGATATATAGATAGATAGGTTAGATAGGTTAGATAAGTTAGATCAATGTACATAGATGGATTCATAGACACACAGGTAGCTAGCAAATCACTAGTTTACTTTACTATTAAGGGCCAGATAGGTAAATTATACTCAACACTTAGATGGTTAATGCAAGTTCTTAACATCCTTCCCAAAAGATAAAATTCTTCCTTTTTAATTTACTATTCAAATTTCAGGTATGTGTATTGTATTGAAATCATTTCTCTCTACCCTCTTCTCCGTACAATCCATCCTGTGCCACCCAACTCCCTCTCAGTTTCATGGTCTCTTTCCTTTATTAATTATATATGTATATTTATATACATATACATATATATATATCATTATATACATGCAAATGCAATGCGATGAGTCCATTTAGTGTTATATATACATATATCTTATAAAGACACATATATATATATATCTTTATATAGATAGATAGATATCTTTATATATATGTATATATGTATATATATATATCTTTAGAGCTGACCACTTAGCATTAGATGCCCAAATAGGGAGCTAATGCCTGAGGAAGACTGATTTGATTCTTCCTCCTCAACAGTCATTAACTGCTCATAGCTCATCATCTATGGGTGGGGCCTTATGAGATTTCCCTCAGCCAAGTTGGCATGTCAGCTAGTATTGTTATTGCTCAAGTCTCATCTAGGCAAATTTACTGTTAAAAATTAATGTATAGAGCTTCCCTGTCATAGATAGAAGACAATATCTCACAGCAGAGGTCCAGCCCACGCCCAGTCTTCCTGCTCCCATTTCTGCAATGTTTTTGTTGTTGTTGTTGTTGTTGTTGTTGTTGTTGTTGTTAGGGTTTTGGGGTTTGGGTTTTTTGTTTTGTTTTGGTTTTTTGCCTTAGTGTAAATGTTTCAAAAACTTAGAACTCTGAAGAGGAAATACCTCCCTGTGGATTGTGTGATGTACTACACTCATACTGAATCCAAGCAAAAGCATTACAAGGAAAAAAATATTATAAACAATGCCCTTCATAAATATAGATATTAAAATGTATATGCTGGGCAGTGGTGGCACATGCCTTTAATCCCAGCACTTGGGAGGTAGAAGCAGGCGGATTTCTGAGTTCAAGGCCAGCCTGGTCTACAGAGTGAGTTCCAGGACAGCCCGGGCTCTACAGAGAAACCCTGTCTCGAAAAACCACACACACAAAAAAATGTATAACAAAGTACTAGCAAACCAACTCTAAGAATATATAAAAGGGGCCTGTGTTAGCTAGGGTTACTATTGCTGTGACAAAAAGAACATGACCAAACACAAGTTGGGGTGGAAAGGGTTTATTTGACTTACACTTCCACATTATAATCTATCATTGAAAGAAATCAGGACAGGAACTCAAACAGGGCAGGAACCTGGAGGCAGGAACTGATGCAGAGGACATCAACAACAGCAAAAAGAATATTAAAAATACTGACTTCTCAGTGGAGACTCTGAAAGCCAGAAGGTCCTGAACAGATGTGCTATAGGCTCTAAGAGACCACAAATGCCAGGCCAAACTATTACACCCAGCAAAACTTTCAATCACCATAAAATGGAGAAAAAATATATCCCATGATAAAGCCAAATTTAAGCAATATCTACCTACAAATCTAGCACTATAGAAGGTGCTAGAAGAAAAACTCTAATCTAAGAAGGTTAACTACACCCATGAAAACATGGGGAATAAATAATCTTAATCTATCAAAATCAAGTAAAGGAAGTACATGCTCACACACATTACACCAACCTCGCCACCACCAACACCAACAAAATAGCAAAAATCAATAACCATTGATCATTGATATCTCTAATATTAATGGTCTCAGTTCCCCAATAAAAAGATACAGACTAACAGAATGGATATAAAAACAGGATCCAACCTTTAGCTACATACAAGAAATATACTTCAACATCAAATATAGATATTATCTCAAAAAAAAAAAAGGTTGGTAAAAGATATTCCAAGCAGATAGACCCAAGAAGCAAGCTAGGGTAGCCATTCTAATATCTAAAAAAATCAAGTTCAAACCAAAATTAATTCAAAGAGTTAGGAAAGGACACTACAAATTCATCAAAGAAAAATTCATCAAGATGACATTCCAATTTTTAACATCTATGCTCCAAACACAAGGGCACTCAAGTTTAAAAAATCACATATTGATTCTCACACATGCATAGTGAGACTTCAATACCCTACTTGTACCAATAAACAGATCATCCAGATAAAAAGTAAACAGAGAAATACTAGAGCTAACAGATGCAATAAACCAAATGAAGTTAACAGATATTTACAGAATATTTTACCACAAAACAAAAGAATATATAATCTTTTCTGCACCTCACAGAAATTTTTCCAGAATTGACCGTATACTCAGACACAAACCAAGTCTCATCAGATACACAAATTTTAAATATCTCCCTGAATCCTATCAGACCATTATAGATTAAAGCTGGATTAAAGCTGGATATCAACAACAACAAACACAACAGAGGGCCTACAGATTGGTGGAAACTAAGCAACTCTACACAATGAAAACTAGGTCAAGACAAAAATAAGGGAAAAAAAAGACTTTTAGAATTTAATGAAAAAAGAATACACAGCATACCCAAACTTTTGAGACACAATGAAAGTGTTGCTAAAAGGAAAGTTCATAGCACTCTATGTGCCTACATTAAGAAACAAAAACACTGGCGTTTTCTTATAGCAGCAACCTAATAGTGCATAAAAATGACCATTGTAGCAAAAGCAATCTACAAACTCAATGCAACTGCCACCAAAAGTCTAACATAACTCTTCACAGATCTTGACCGGCAATTTCTGTCATCATGTGGATAAACAAAAACAGTAGACTATCTAGAACAATCCCCTCAAATAAAAGAACTATCACCACCCCCAATTTCCAGTTGTACTAAGAACTACACTAATAAAAAACACATGGTAATATGATCAAAACAGACACACTGATCAGTGGAATTGAATTGAAAATCTAGATATTTTTGTTTAATAAAGAAGCCAGAAATACACTGGGAAAAACAACATCGTCAACATACGGTGCTAGTCAAATTGGATGTCTGCTTGTAGAAGAATCCAAATAGATCCACACTTATTACCCTGCACAAAACTCAACTCCAAATAGATCAAAATCTCAACATAAAACCAGATACTCTGAATCTAATAAAGAAAAAAGTGCGGAATATCCTGGAATTCATTGGCATGGGAAAAGACTTTCTGAACAGAACACCATTAGCATAGATACTGAGATCAACAATTAATAAATGGGAACCTAATGAAACTGAGAATGTTCTATATGACAATGGACACCATCATTAGAACAAAGCAGCCACCTACAAAATAATAATAATATTAAAAAATTTTTACCAACTTCATACCTGAAAGAGGACTAATATCCAAAATATATGAAGAACACAAAAAACTTATCAAGAAATCAAATAACCCAATTTAAAAGAGGGGTAGAGATCTAACCAGTAAATTCTCAATAAAGGAAACTCAAATGACTAAGAAACAATTAAAGACATGTACATCATCCTTAGCAATCATAGAAATGCAAATCAAAACTACTTTGAGATTCCATCTTATACCAGTCAGAACGGCTAAGATCAAGAACACAGTGACATCTTATACTGTGAGGATGTGTAATACCACAATACTCATCCATTGCTGGTGGGAGCGAAGGATTGTAAAATCATTCTAGAAATCAATTTGGCGTTTCCTCAGAGAGTTGGGAATCAATCTACCTCAAGATACAGCTATAAAACTCTTGGACATATGGCCAACGGTGTGTCATTTTACCACACCATCACTTGTTCAGTTATGTTCATTGCTTCTCTATTCATAATAGCTAGGAACTGGATACAACCTAGATGTCCTTCAACAGAAGAATAGATAAAGAAAATGTGGTTCTCCTCTATCAACAGCCAAAGAGACACATTGTTGGTAGTGTTTTTCTTACACCAGTCAGAAGGAGAACAGATGGTACTTCTTTGTTAGTCCTAGCTTGATGCCTACCTTGTTGGTCAAAGTTGTTTTATGCCTAGGACACAAAAAAAATTAAATCAAATCAAATCCAGGCAGAGCAGCATAGGAACACAGGATTGACTGGGAAAGATGTCCACAGACCTGCCCTCCAACCCATAGCCCAGGTAAGCCATAGACACACAGAGCTCCCCCACCACCATGCAGACAGAAACCTGCAGATTGCCATGCCACCCACAGACCTTCCTTCCAGCTCACAATATAGACAGGACCATAGCCACCTGCCTGCTACAAGGCCATACAGCCCAGATGGAGGATGTCATTCAGGGACCCATTAGCAGTGTGAAGCAGGAGCCACCACAATGTGTGAGTATGTGGTGGACAGATGGGAGGGAAAAATAAGTAGATCAGCTTGAGCACTATGTGAAACTGCCCGCAGTTTCACGCACTGGGTTCTTCTCAGCCAAGAGGGGATAAAGGACCGGAAATAAAGGGTTTGAAATGCAAAGAGAAAACATGAAGCCTAGTTGCATTCCAATCAAGGCTCCACTTTACTTAGAATAAACCAGGGTTTTTATAGTCACAGGAGAAACCAAAACCAAGTCTCTAGATTACACTACAAAGAAAGTTCAGGTGCCAAAGTCCCCAGGTTCAGAAGATCTTCTGGTGCCTGGCATACTCAGGCGGTAGGCCTGCTCAGGTGATAGGCGTGCTCAGGCCGCTTCTTCAAAGACAAACAGTCAACAGAGAGCATCTGTCTTAGCTCCCAGGTGTTAGCCCCCAAGCAGAGGCTGCCAGAAGTGAAGAGGGAAGGTAACAACTATGAAGAGAGACGAAACTGGGACTAGAGGCTGAAAAGGAGTATCCTGATGTGAGTGGCCAGCCTCACCACTGAGAGCCATTCTGAGTCCATGGTTGTGCATCTGCAGGGGGTCAGCGTTGATGTCCAAGGTTCATATTACCACTAGAGAATGTAGGGATGTCCCTGGTCGGGGCAAACCCTGGAGATCACATGGATGTCCAGGGACTGATCACCTTAACAAGGCACAGGGCCTGCTCTTCCAAGTGCTGAAGCCTGTGAGAAGTTAGGACAGCTCTCCAGATCACTCCAGCCAGTGAGGGGCTTTGAGGTGGCCCAACCCAAAAATCTATGTCATCTATGCATAATTTGGGATGTTTGAAAGGCCCAGTCCTGTTGATCCAAAGGTTTCCCATGGTAACAACAGGATAAGCAGGAGGAGTCTCAATGAGGATCGAGGTCACAGAAGCCAAACACCTGGAACTTGACCAATGACTCATTGCAATGAATGTTTGCAAGTAAAGATGTGTGGACAGAGAAATATATTGTGGGGCACACTGTGACACACTACAGCTTCTACAATGAGATGTTTTTTATGATGTTTTGTTTGTTTGTTCTTGATGGTGATGATGGTGGTGGTGGTGGTGGTGGTGGTGGTGGTGGTGGTGGTGGTGGTGTGTGTGTGTGTGTGTGTTTTATTTGGGGGGGAAAGTATCAAGAGTAAGGGGAAGATATGAAGGTACAGGGAGATGAGCAGGACAGGACTGTATGACATGAAACTCACAAAGAATCAAAAAGTTTTTTAAAAAGAGAAAGTTCAGTATACTTACACAATGGCATATTACTCAGATGTTTACAAAAATCACATTGTGAAATTTGCAGGCAAATGGATGAAACAAACAAAACAAAATCATCCAGAGTGAAGTAACCCAGATCCAGACAGATAAACATGGTATGTATTCACTTTTATATGGATATTAGCTGTTAAATAAATGATAAACAAGCTACAATCCACAGATCCAGAGAAGTTAAGTAGAGACCCCAGAGAAAGAGTCTATGGTGACATATATATCTCCCTGGGAAGGAGAAATAGAATAAATGTTATGGATGAAATTGGGACAGGTGGGGATAGGAATGATATGATCAAGCAGAGAAGGGAAAAGGAAATAGGCTTAAAATGTGGAAAGAAGGACCTGAACTTCAGGGACATTTGAGGTGCAATATGGAAATCTAGTACAGTGGGAACGTCCTAAAATGTATGAGGTGACCCTATTGAGTTCTCCTAATATTGGGGTATACAAAGTCTCAACTGGTCATCTCTTGTCACAAAATGAGGTAGTGGGCCTGAGTGGCATTCAACTGAGTTATGGGGCAAGGGGATCCCAAGAAAATGCCCAACCAACTCAATCTGTTGCTAAGAAAATGATTGTTCTTCACAAATTGACAGCTTGACTCCATTGCTGAGGAAAAACCCATACAACTCATTGAACACAGAAGTTGAGCTGGTTCCTACATGGAGCCTTCACCACTTTGCTCTAGAGTCTTTGGTGTGGGAAGGTAGTTTGCAAGCTACCAAAATGGTAACATAAATACCACCCAAAACATAAAACCTTTGACTGACAATCTGTCCTGCTTAAAAAATATGACAGGGCAAGGATGGCACAGAGCTTGTGGGAGTATCCAACATATGTCTGATTTGACTTAAGGCCTATGCCATGAGACAAATCCCATACAGAACACTGCTTTGGTATCCAAGAACCAAAGGCTAGATATCCCAGAGACCTAGAGGAAAAACCAAACACCGTGGTGTTCTAAAAAACATGTGTCAGTAACAATGACTCCTACTGATATTCTGCTGTACTCATAGATCAGTTCCTTATTTACTCATTAAGAAGCTTCCTTCTGGGCTGGTAAGATGGCTCAGCAGGTAAGAGCACTGACTGTTCTTCCAAAGGTGCTGAGTTCAAATCCCACCAGCTACATGGTGGCTCACAACCACCCGTAATGAGATCTGACGCCCTCTTCTGCTGCATCTGAAGACAGCTACAGTATACTGACATATAATAATAAATAAATAAATCTTAAAAAAAAAAAAAGAAGAAGAAGTTTCCTTCTGCAGCAGATGGGAATAGATGCAGAGAACCACAGCCAGACATTACACACAGAGGGTCTAAATAATAAGTTTCCATAAAATCCTTCTCCTCAGAGCTCAGTGAACACTATGGAAGAGGAGGCTGAAAGAATGTGTAAGAGCCAGAAGGACTGGAGGACACCAGGAGAACAAGGCCCTCTGAATTAGCTCATCAGGACTCATATGAACTCACGGAGACTGAACCAGCAACCGCTGGATCTACACAGGTCTGCACCAGGTCTTTTGTTGCATATATATTTTACCTTTTAACTTAGTGTTTTTATGGGTCTCCTGAGTATGTAAAGGAGTGGGTCTCTGATTCTTGTGCCTGTTCTTGGGGCTCTTTTCCTTCTTTTGGGTTGCCTATCTAGCTTCAATATAGTGGCTTGAGTTTATCTTGTTATATTTTATTTTGTCATGTTTAGTTGTTATCTCTTAGAAGCCATTTATTTTCTAATGAACGACAAAAAAAATGGCTCTAGAGGGGAGTAGAGTGGAGGTGAAGAAAAACTGGAAGGAGTAGATGGATGAGAAGTAAGAGTCAGGATACATCATATAAGAAAAGGATCTATGTTCAATAAAAAAGGGGAAAAAAGAACTGCCACTAATAATTACATGACACAGTCAAGATGAAGTTGTCTTGAAATCTCCTCTGTCAACACCATTAATTCAAAATTCTTCAGTTTATACTCAGGCAGATTTTTGGAGAATGGCAGAAAGCAGCCACATTCTTTGCCTAAATTTCACAAGAACAGTCTATGTGCCACTTACTCTTCTAAAGCTTCAGAGCAGAGCCTTCATAATCCTCATTGCTCTCAGAACCACTGTCTTCCATGATCCTACTAGTATGGCTCATTAAGCTCTGCTTAAAACATCCAACTGTGTTCCTAAAGCAAAGCCCCAGAGTTCACTTTCTTCCAAAGAAACATCATTAGGCCTATCACACCAATACACCCACCCCTGGTACCAACTTCTGTCTTCATCATTACTGTGAGGAAACATCATTTTCAAAGCAACTATAATAAGAGAAAACATTTACTTGGCGGCCTGATTATATTTTCAGAGGTTTAGTCCATTACCATCAGGGCAGGAACCATAGCAGCATGCAGGGAGACACTGAAACAGGACTGACAACTACACTCTAATCCACAGATACAGAGAGAAGGAGGGAGAGAGAGAGAGAGAGAGAGAGAGAGAGAGAGAGAGAGAGAGAGAGAGAGAGAGA
>JADRCD010218727.1:21368-41800 GCA_019843815.1 Montemys delectorum
AGAGAGAGAGAGAGAGAGAGAGAGAGAGAGAGAGAGAGAGAGAGAGAAATTGGGCTTGGCATGGGCTTTTAAAAAAACTCAAAGCCCACTTCTAGTAGCACACTTCCTCCAACAAGGCCACAGCTCCTAAACTATTCAAATAATGCCAGTCTTTGGTGACCAAGCATTCAAATGTATGAATTTATGGGGGGGGGCATTCTTATTCAAACCACCACAGGTTACATGGTAACTTAGTACCCCACTGTCAAGCATTCAGTTTCTACTAAAGTTTCTAAGAAGGAGGGAGAATAGTTGTCTGCAGATAATGGTAGACCCTTTCTCCAAAAATCTCAAAGGTCTCTTCTGTGATTCACCTATAGGGAACTATCAAAGGCTCCAAACAGCATATGGGTCTGCCACTAACATCTCAAATACCATTGGGTCACTGGATAATATGATCCAGTGGTGGAGAAGCATGCACAGCAGCCTGGACCTGTTGAATATCCTTTTCCTGTTCCAAGCACCACAGAAAACTGCAGCTTTTCAAGTCACTTGGTATATAGGCCAGTGTAACACACCCAAGTGAAGTTTTGCTGTCTCCAGAATCCAAATAGGCCCACTAAATGTCATGATTATTTTTTGATGGTGGGAGGAGCCAGTTGCAATAACTTATCCTTCACCTTAGAACAAATATCTCTGTATGTCCCATATCACTAAACTAAAAATTTCCCTGAGGCAGAAGTCGCTTGGAGTTTGGTTGGATATTTTCCCATCCTTTGATGTGCATATGTGTTACTAAGAATCCCAAAGTAGTTGCTACTTCCTTCTACTTGGTCCAATCAATGTAATTCCATCAATATAGTGAACTAGTTTAATATTTTGTGGGAAAGACAATGACCAAGATTCCTTCTGGCTAAGTTATGACACAGGGCTGGCTTGTTAATGTAACCTTGAAGTAAGACTTTAATAGTATACTGATAGTCTTGCCAACTGAAAGCAAATTGTTTATAATGGCCTTTATGAACCGGTATAGAAAAAGACATTTGCTTGATCGATAGCTACATATCATGTATGAGATGTGTTAATCTGTTCAAGTGAAAACATTATATTTGGTACAGCACTTGCAGTTGGAGTTACTACATGATTGAGTTTTGGTCGTTTTCCATGATCCATCTGTTGTTTGGACTGGTCAGAGAGGAGAGTTAAAGCAAGAGGTGTGGGAACTGCTGCCCCTGCATCTCTCAAGTCCTGGATGGTGGTACTAGTTCCTGCAGCACTGCCAGCCAAAAATGCAAAACAGTTTTTGATTCACTATTTTCTCTGGCAAATGCGACTCTAAAAAGACTTCGATTCAGACTTTCCAACCATAATACGTCTTCACTCACAGGTCAGGGAACCAATGGGAGAACTCTAAGTATATCTTCCAACTTCTAAGTATATCTATCCCAATTATACATCTGACTGAGGAGAAATATCCACAAGGTGAGTTTAGAGACCCACTGGACCTACTGTGAATTGGACTTCCACCAAAACTCGTTAATCACCTGACCTCCATAGGCCCTACTTTAACGGGCCACAATGTTTCTCGAGGTCTCCCAGAATAAGGGTCAGTGAAAAGCCACTGTCCAACAGACCCCTGAAAGTCTGATTGTTCCCTCCCAGTGTACAGTTACCCTGTCACCTAGGCTGTGTGTAGGCCCATTGCATTTAATTTATCCCACGGGACAGAAATATCTCCAACCCTAAGGTCTGGCACAAGGGAAGAGGCGATGACAAAGCTCTTCAAATATGCTGGTGCTCCCGCACGGTTTTGTCTTAGAGGAGTCATGGAAGGTATGCCTTCTGGGACTTCCCACTAAAGAGAAGTAGGTTTTGCATAGCTTACCCACTAGCAAGCACTGCGATGTCTCTGAGCCTTAAAAATCCTTTCATCAACACTAATCCAAGGGATACCAGGCATCTCCAATTCCTTTTCAGTAGGTCAATTTTTTTTATCAAATGCATCAGCCAACCACTCAAACAAATTTTGACACCTTTTGTAACTGTGCAAGCTTCCATACAAACTACAATATCCACTCAGAGGGCCCTTGGCAATAAATTCATCCTGATCCAATTTTATATACTTCTACCATTATCCCACAGCCTTAGAATTCATACCAACACATATCCCTCAGACTTCTACTTGAACAAATTTATAAACTTATTAAGCTTTTTAGCATAATAGCACACCTTCTAATGGATTAGGCTTTCTATCTTCCCTTCTAGGAGCCTGATAAACCTTGTCTTATTACAGGTCCAGAGGCAATTATTGGTGAGCCTTGGGGGACAGAAGTACGATTGTCTGGTATCTCCTTCAGAGAAAGTCACTGCTGGCTTAGCAGAAAATGAAGCATTAGGTTCCTCAGACAAAGGTGGAAAAGCAATATTTCCGGGGGGTGGGATCTACTTCTACTGAGAAAGAGTACCTCCTCAGGTGAGATAAACCCTTAAGAATCTGATAGTTCAAAAATTCCAGCCTCAGTAGGGATCTACCACACATCTCCATCTCAAGTTACAGGATCCCATTTCGTTTTAACCAATTAGTGCCCTTACTTTAACTGTTGAACCCCTCTAGAGCTGAAATTTGAATTTTCACCATAATATAGCCAACATTATAATGATGGCTTCAGTCTAATTCTTTGCGACTTCCGTGGCTGCTGGAGAGAAGATTCTCTCTCAAGGCACACTTAGAAACCCATGTCTGGGTCTGGCCAGTTTTATTGCTGAGTTCATTGTTGTCCTTCACTGCACTGTGAGATGCCAGAAGTTCATTAATGTTGTCACAGAGCTCATTCTTTTTCTTTGTCAATTTATTCAGAGATGCTTGGAACAGCCAACTGGCAGCAGCATTCCTTAGTTTTTCACAAATTGTCAAAAGTTTTATATACAGTCACCAAATCCATTGCTATTCACAACTCATGAATCAGAATAATCAAATGTAATTTGTCTTCTTTAGTTTGCAAAATAGTTCACCTGTCTGTAGCCAGAGAGAACCAGAGACACCTACTTGCTCAACACTCAACAACCCAATTTAAAAAAATTTTTAAAAAGTGGCAATGAAAATACTCTGGCCAGCTCAAGCATGCAAACAATGGGGCTCTGACAGGCCTTGCCCTTCTCCGCACTGCCTCTGTATTGTTAAAAATCATTAGATTACATTCCTAAAAATAGCCCCCAGGCTCTATCCCTTTAGTTGGCCACTTCCTTTTCCTGAGGCTGACTATCAAAGGTCCAGCTATCAAAATATTGAAGTTCAGCAATCAGAAGCCCCCATCGGAGCACCTAACTAATATGCCAAACTAAAATGATATTCCTCATCCTAACACAGGGTCTCCCCTCATACATTTGCAAACTGCCATTTGCCTATGGGCCATGTCAGTGTCCTTTTTTTTTTTTTCCAGAGGCAGTCCTTTGTACACACCAACAAATATCCCTTACTCTTTCCCTTTTCCCTCTCTCCCTTGCTCCCTTTCCCTCTTTCATCTTCCTCTATCACCTATCTTTGTTGCTTACCCCTGCCCTCTGTCCCTCTGGGGCACATAAGTCTCCTTTGTGCTGAGAACTTGGTCTTGGAGGTCCTGACCCAATATTTCTTCTTTCACGCACCATGAGCTTTCAGTACTCTCCAATCTTCTGGCTAGTCTAACAATGGCTGTCCATCAACAGGAAGTCCAAAAATACAGTAGCTGTTCAGGTCACAGGACTGGGTATCTCATGTGCTCTTCAGTATAGGCCAGAATCTTGAAGAAGCAGGCTCTAAGGCCAGTGAAAGAATGGGCTTGCCAGAGAAAGCCAGCAGACAAAGAGAGCAAGCTTCCTTCCTCCAAATCGTTTATATAGGCTGCCAGCTGAAAGTATGACCTGTATTAATGGTGGACCTCCCCAACTTAAAAGATCTGGATTAAAAATAGGCCTTCCCAGGCGGTGGTGGCACACCCCATTAATCCCAGAATTTGGGAGGCAGAGGCAGGCGGATTTCTGAGGTCGAGGCCAGCCTGGCCTACACAGTGAGTTCCAGGATAGCGAGGGCTATACAGAGAAACCTTGTCTCAAAAAGCCAAAAAAAAAATAATAAAAATAATAATAATAGGCCTTCCCACTTCAAGTGATTCAATTAAGAAAACAGTTCCCACACAAGTGAGTGTGCCCACCCACTTGGATTTGAGTTAATTCCAGATGTAGTCAACTTGGTAGCCAAGAGTAGCCATCACAGTAAACACTCTACAATGGAACCACATGCCTAGATCATAATGTCATAAAACTCAGGACACACATGTACAATTATTTGGGCTAAGGAGACGGTTCATTCATAAAGTGCTTACGAGCATGATGACCTGAGTTCAGTTCCCTAGAGGAAAAGGCAAAGCATAGTGGCATGCATCTTGTAATCACAGTACTGGAAAGGCAGGGACAGAGGGGATCCCTGGGGCTCACTGGCCCATTTGAAAGAAAGATCCAGATTTAATGAGAGACTCTGTCCCAAAAAATAAGGAGGAGAGCAATTGAGAAAAACAACCCAGGTTAGCCTCTGACCTCTACATGCGTACACACTGATGCATATGTAGCTTCACATACGTGTACATGTAGATACACACAAATAAGTAATACATCTGTTGCCTTGGATCAGATAATGATCTCTGGCCACAGCACCAAAAAGGAAAAGAAAAAACAAAAAAGATCATGAGCTACAAAAGGAAAGCTACATAAGTTATTAAAATTTTTATTCTACTCTATAGGATAGAAGGAAATATTTTAATACTATATATCTAATAAAGAGACTTAAGGAACACAGAGAACATGTTCAACTCAGTAAAGACAAACAACCCAATTTAAAACTGAGCGAAGGATTTGAAGGACATTTCTCCAAACAAAGATATATACAGAGCTCTTACACACATGAGAAAACATTTGCTTAAGCAAAAACATTATCGCTAGAGAAGTATAAATTAAAACCATAAGTAATATTTTATGATCACTAGGATGGCTGTGACTAAAAAGACAGATTATAATATATGATCACAAAAAATGTGAAGCAAGTGGAACCCTTACCTGTTTCTGTTGGAGATGTAAAGTGGAGTAGCTCTTTGGAAAACAGGCAATTACTCAAAAATTTAGACACAGCATTGGCATAGAACCAAAAATCACAATCTGGAAGAAATGAAAACTTTTTCCACACTAAGACTTATGAATAAATGTTCAAACACTGTTATGTCCAAGCCAAGAAGTGCTGTAGCTCAAGAGTAAATGTATAAAATGGGCTACATCCTAGCAGTAGATAATTACTCAGCAAGAAAGATGAAGTACTCAGATTCAATCCAGTTGGATGGACTTTTGAAAACATGCCAAAGAAATCAGTCTCAAAAGACCACCTACTAGATAATTCTCATCAGAAGTACAAATCAGAATAACCAAATCTGTATAGGAATAAAGTAGATCGGTGGTTGTCTACTGTGGGAACAGAGCTGAGGATGTGGGCTAAGAGACAAGAGTCACGTGATGAAACCCAGGAAATCAGACTCCTAAGACCAGCATCAGGGTGCAGAAATGAGCTTATTACAGAGCACATAAGCTTATATGCAGCGTTTCAGCCAATCCCAAGCCCCTAAATTCTTGGCCAACTATATCTCTCCATACCATCACCATGCTCCAATGAAAGCCCTGCCTGATGAGGTAACTAAGAAGGAGTGGGGTGAGGAGGTTGGGGAGATGGACGGGTGGGGCATCATCCCGTGTTAGGACTTCCATGAAGACAGGAAAGCAGCCAGCACTCTGGCCTGGGTTCCTTTTGGCTGTCTCACCCACGTCTCGGGAGCCATCTTAGATCTACTGCGGCGTAGGGCAGATCAGGACTCTTCAAGGAGTTGAGGAGCCCGTGGTGCCTTGCTGTCCATCATAACTTTTTCCTTCACAAGATGGCCTCCCACATCCTCCGCAGCCTAAGACGGAAGAGCTATTGACTCATGGGTACCCAGGGTTCTTTGGATGATGAAACTATTCGAAGGTTAGATGGCTTGATGTTTGCAAAACCCTACAGTTGAACACGGTAGCCCTTCTCTTAGTGTCAGGATAATGTGTACCGCCCTCTTCTCTGATTTATCCTAGATGGCCAACACATTCTGCAGCCTGAGTCAATAAGGATTGTGCTCATAGGGAATCTTTTACTCGGAAGGGGAGAGCAGAACCCACGAGACCAGGCTTTTTATGCTCAGCTCTAATCACCCAATCCAAAAACAAACAAAAACAAAAACAAAACAAAACAAAACAAAACAAACCCAGCAATCTGAACACAAATGGAAGCTGTGACAAAACTAACGATGTGTCTGAGAATACCTCATTTCTCACCCTAGTTCCAAGCCACGCTATTCGTTACGTGTCGCAGATAGATGTCAGCTTGTGTAATCTCAGCTTCCAGTCAGTCTCCAGGTCAAAAAAAGCTGCCGAGGTAATTTCCAGCATTAGACTTTGTGCTGGATAGCTGTATGTCAACTTGACAGAAGCCAGAGTCACAGGAGAGGAAGGAGCCTCAATTGAGAAAACGCTTCAATAACTAGGGCATGTTCTTAATTAGTGATCGATGTGGGAGGACCCAGCACAGTATGGATAGGGACCACCCCTAAGCTGGTGGTCCTGGGCTCAATAATACAGCAGGCTGAGCCAGCCATGGGAGGCAAGTCTGTGAGCAGCACACCTCCAGGGCCTCTGCGTCCGCTCCTGCATCCAAGTTCCCACCTGGTCTGGGTTCTCATCCTGGCTCCCTTAGATGACGGACTACAATGTGGAAGTGTAAGACAAACCTTTTCCTTCCCAACTTTTTGGTCATGGTGCTTCACCACAGCAGTAGAATCCCTCACTAGGACAATTTTGAATTTCACTTAATGTGAAATGTTCTGCCCTGTTTCGTTTAAGGAGGCTCAGATTTTAGAACACTCCTATTTTGATTCCATTGGTGCTTCTGTTTCTTCTATTAAATTTCTGAATCCATTCATAAAAGGGAAGAGGGAGGTTCTTATATACCAAAATACCTTTCATTGCTCAGCCCAGAAGAGCAATCTTTTCTAAGCCAAACTATATATGGTCATCGTTACATGAATACAAACCAGAGCCACATCACAAACGTTGTAATGACTTAGCACACTGGATGCAAAATTGCTATCAAAAACAATGTATCCCTGCCTCCTCCCACACTCCCATACTGGCTTTTGTCTGGCATTCTCTCCCTAGTGTAGATGTTCCCTTTTGTTATTACAAAACCATATCCCTGAGTCCTGTTAAGTCAGTTTTCTCCTCACTAAGCTCAATGTAATTTTCACATCAAGGTGTTTCTATAGACTGGACAGAGTTAGAGTTCAACTTCTTCTAGCCAGAGTGTTTAAATTTGACTAGACAGCAGCAATTGCTTTTTAATCTAAGCAAACTGATCTGTCCAAGGCAATCAACTCAAGGAAGTTATTCCAGGAGGATCCTAATAATGCCCCTGAATCACACTGCCCGCGGTGAGACCCAACCACTGAAGTGCTGCCATCGTGTGTCACAAGTACTTAGAGGAGTGAATACATCCAGCTGAACTCTGTGTTGACACTCACTCTCTAGCCTCTCATGCCGAAGTTAAAGATCGGCACAGTCAGCTGATGAAGAAGCCCTCTGCTGTGTGTGGTGGTGTCAATTCAATTCATGTTCAGTGATGCTGTAGCAAGTAGGTCTCACATTTGCACTGTCGGCTGTTCAGAGTTAAGTGCTGATCTGCGCTGTTACTGCTTCCTCTAGAATCCCCAGTCAAGGTGGAACAGCGGTTGCTTCCTGTTATCGCTTCCTTCCCGTCTTTTAATACAGGATTTAAACTAGCGTCTGCAACATTGTAGCGATACCTGTATCTATTTAGAACTTTGCAGTAGCCAAGCATTCTCTATGTTTGCTAGAGCACGGGGAGGCCAGCAGGTGGTAGCATTGTTGACAGTGTGTATCAGTCACAGAACTGAGAAATCTAGATCTGATCTGACCATGTCAAGCTTGGTCTTCCTTATGCTTTAAGCTGTGCTATTGGAGCTTTTGTTCTCATTGGTATCACTTGGTTGTGGCTTGGATATTTGTCACCTTCAAAGCCTTCAGTTGCCACATTGCTGGAAGGTGGAGCCTAATGAAAGGTTCTGACCTTATGAAGTGTCTGTCACGGTTACAACATCGATTCCATGATAGAAGAGTGTTTAGAGGGACTGGAGAGCTGGGGATCCAACACCTTCTATGTAGCTCTTCCGGTACCTGCATTCCTGTGCATGGACCCACATGCAGACTCATGCAAGAACAAACAATTTTAAAATAAAAATAAATCTAGGGAGGGAAAATGGGGCTCTCGGTAGTTCATCTGCACCCTTATACGCCTCCATCTTGTAAGGACCAATAGTTATGCACCATTTTGAAAGTGAGCAGGCCCTTACCAGACAGTAAAATTGTCAGTGCTTTGATCTTGGACTTACTAGCTCAAGAAACAAAATTGTTGGGTTTTTATTGTTTTTTGTTTTTGTTCTTTTTTTTTTTTTCCAATGACTAAGTCTCCCAAATGATGTCTCATCAACATCAAAACAAACTGAAACAGCACTAAGGAATAAGGAAAGTCCAGAAAGTTCTGTCTGTGAGTGGGGAATGCTGCTGAGTCCTTCCCTCACCGAAGCCTACTGGACTCTACAAGAGAAAAGGAGAGCAGATGAAGAGGCAGCCATGAAGAGTGGCATCTGCTCGAGGGCTCAGGAGACTGTTCTCTGGAATGGGCCAGGTGTTCTTTGATGGCCTCCTCTTATTAACAGTTGGAAGGTGGTTTTAAGAGAAATCATAACATGTATTTGATTCCATCGAAGAAAGAAAAGAAAGCAGATTATCTAAAAGGCAAGTCAATAGTAGTAGTAGTAGTAGTAGTAGTAGTAGTAGTAGCTAATATTGTCACAAATCTAAATGCTCTATTGTACGATTAGTGGGGTCCCACATCCACTCCACAGGGCTCTGGCCACTCATGAAGGCAGGACCACGCTTACCCCACGCCATGGCCGGGCAGGTGTCAGGCTATGGGGAAGCTGCGGGACACCACTCCAGGGGTGGAGGAAAGCAGTCTGAGGCTCGGGACAGTCAGGACAGTCAGAGCTGGCTTGGAGGCCATCTGGTTCTGAGGTTCTTGGACACCCAAGGTGTCACTGGGAGCCACAGAAGAGCTGAGAACAGAGTGGGGGCCGTGGGTTGGATCTAATCCAGGGCTGAGGGGGAAAAGAGAGGAGCTCAATTGGTCCCGTGGGGATGGGGATAGAGTTCTCGGCTTATTGGCAATGGCAAGTTTGGGCTTGGCTTGGTGGCTTCTGTGGCTAGGGGCACTGAGAGGCCTTCTACCAGCAGGTTAGACAGCGGCTCTTTAAGCAAAGACCTTCTCCATCGCTCCCCACAGCGGATCCCGATGAAAAAGAAAGGTATGTATTGTCATGGTGGAACGTTGGTGAGTAAAACTGTACCCCATTTCTCAGGGTGGGCCTGAGGTTAAATACCTTTTTTAGGGAGGAATGCCTGGGAAGGGAAAACCCTTCAGGCCTTTAGGTACGTCATTAAAACAGAGATCTGTCTTAAGCCTACATGACCTGTGGTCACGTCCTCTACCTACCTATAGAGGGGCTTGTGTGACTAATGTCTACAAATCTATGAATAGCTGCAGCCTCGTGTCAGGAGCCTAGTGTCCAGGAACCAGGCAAGATTCCTGCCGTTCCTTTAGGGTCACCAGGATTTCTAGCCTTAGCTCAACCAGGAAGCGGGCTGCCTTTCATGGTCCTACACACTATGTGTACTTATTTATTAGATCCTTGTGAAGTATTACTATTATTTTGAAAAGAAAAGTAGACAGTGAAAATTTGTTTAACTCATCTGCTTATAAATATTAAAAGACTCCAACCTACACACACTTTTTCTTCAACTTAAGATTATGTTGAATGATTGTGATTATAAGATTATGATTAATGAAGAATTTAAGAAGGCCTTCTGTTTTTATAAAGCCATTGGCTGTAGAAGGTTCAAGGCAATCACTGGTCCACCCAATATGGAGCCTAACAGCTGACCTCAAAATGAAGCTGGAGAGCTGGAGAGATGGCCCAGTCGTTAAAGGCTGGGCTCACAACCAAAAATATAAGCATGAAGCTGGAAACTCAGATCCTACTCATATCCCGTGGAAATTGGGGTCCCTGTAACGAACCCGGTCCGTGGCATCTACTTTTGCACATTAGATATTTTAAAGAATATTTCTCACTGCCAGGTGGTAATAAAGAAGAAAAAAAAATTCTCACCTAAGATTTTTAAAACACTCTGAGCCTGGTGGCACATGGCCTGGGTAGGCAGAATAAACCTGAGATGACCCCCCAGTCCAGGGTCCTTTGGCTTAAGTGTACAGACAATAGCCAAGACAAGCCCTGCCCATTGCCACATGGCACAGCCTGGACATGGCTCTCCCAAGACCCCAGACACTCAGAGACCCTGAGTACCACCAAGATGAGCAAGTAAGTGGTGGAAAGATGGAAGAGAAAGAGAAGCAGAAGAATGTGAGCACAATGTAGAGAGGCAGAACTAGAGACGTGAGGATGGTGAGGAACAGCTTGCTGTGAGTAGGTAGCAATGCTACCTAAAGCCATGGATAGTTCCTGGTCTATCTTTCCACAGAGGGGGTCATGGTCCTGCAGTAGCAGGAGTCTGTTACGACCAAAGGCCAGGTGGACATCCCTGGTCTAGGCAGCCACCTGGGGCCGTGTTAATGTCTGAGGGCTTTCCAGAACTTGCTCCACCCCTTGCCTGGGCATCATGGGAGAGCAGGCCCTGCACCTCACTCAGGAATCACAGTAGCAGGCCCTGGTTGTATGGGTTGAGGGCAAGCGGCTCTAGGGTGTGAGTGAAGGAGAGCTGACCCTGCCACTTGTCTCCTGTGCAGTGGCATGGGCGAGGGAAAGATACTCCATCTGGACCCTTACCACAATCAGCAAACAAGAGAGCTGGCCCTGAACAAAGACCCGAGAGTCGAAGAGCTGGCCCTGCCATTTGCTGGCTGCAACACTTGGGGAATGGGAGGAGCAGGCCCTGCACCTCACCTGGGCAGCACAGTAGAGCTGACTCTGCTAGTGTGAGTGCCAGTGAGCAAGCCCCAAGAGTGTGAGAGTGGGTGAGCTAGCTGGGACAGTGCTGGAGAGCTTACCGGGTGGTTTGGGTTTGGGAGAGCTGGTGGGCCGACCAGCTCAGATTTACTAGGCCCAGATCCAGGCATTCAAGTTTGCCCACCCCAATATCTGCCTCATGTATGAACTGCTAGAGCACATAAAGGGCCCAGACCTACAGATTCAAAGCTTCAGGATCTTCATGACACAGGGAGACAACAAGATATCTGAGAGGATCCAGGATTCAGAGTGTAGCAGAAGCCAGAGGCCTCAAACCAGACCGATGATGACTCATTGCAATAAACATTCGCAAGCAAAGCTATTTGGATAAAAGAGTACACAATGTGACACACTGGTGACGCACTACAGATTCCACACCAAGATTTTATCCTTAATTTTGTTGGGGAAGTTGCAAGGGTGGAAGGTGGATATGAAAAGGTAGGGAGATGCATGATGGGATCAGGGTGTATGATGTGAGATTCACAGAGAATCAATAAAGAGTTAAAGAAAATCTATGATGCCCAACCCCCAAAGAAGATTTGCAAAACAGATGGATATAATTTGAGATTTGGTTTTGTTTCTAGTTCAAAAAAAAAAATTCAATGCCTTCAACTTATACAAAAGCCCATGCCTGGGAAGATTATAGGGTCTGGAAGAAACCTACTGGTGTTGGATTAAATGGCCATGCTGGCAAACTGCCTTCTCTATATTCATGCCTATGCTCAGAGATTTGTGTTGCTTGCAACTTGGTTCAGAGAGGCCCCTTTTGACAGTGGGCATCACTTAATACAGGAACTCATATCTAGTCAACGTGCTAATTCCAAAGTAACTGCTGGGTGCTCAGCTGTGGGTAAGCCAGCTATTTAGCCTTCCCCATCCAAGGGCTGGGAGAACATCAAATTGAAGGTGGAAAGGATGTAGAAGCTGTTAGAGAGGAAGGGTGCTACGCAATGTTGACTCTGGACATCACATAGCTGTTACATAGATCAACTCACAGAACCTGTGGTGACCCTACACAAGACCAAACCAGTCAGCAGCCATCGTTCATGGGACAAGGGTCCTCAAGACCCCCATCCCTGGCAAAGGAGATGTTAACAGATGGTTGCTGACAAGAGAAGACATGTTCCCTTTGAGAACATGATCTCTGGTAGGTTTCTCATGCCACAGTGATGGTCTCATACCCATGTGTATATGGGAGGTACTAATTGTACCCAGGGGGTTATTAATAATCAAAATATGAGGACAGGAAGTTTGGAAGGAGACAGGATGGAGGGGCATTTGGAGCAGTAGGAGGGATTAATGGTTGATGTGTATTTAACTGTATAATATGATAATATAATTGTATAAATATATGCAATTTTCTTTTTTATTGGTTATTTTATTTATATTTCAAATGTTATACCCCTTCCCAGTTTCCACTCTGAAAACTCCCCATTCCACCCTCGATCCCCTTGCCTCCATGAGGGTGCTCCCCCATGCACCTACCCACTCCTGCCTCACTGCCCTATCATTCCCCTATGCTGGTGCATCAAGCCTAAACAGGACCCAGGGCTTCTCCCCATTTTCAAAGAAATGCAATTTTCAAAGAAATGCAATTTTCAAAGAAAAATTAAAGCTACTAGTAAAAATAATTGAAGACTTGAAAATAATAACATGTTTTTCTGTTTGTTTGTTTGTTTTAGTTCTTCATATATTCTGGATATTAACATTCATGGGAAAAAAAAGATGATTTTTAAATACTCCTGGGTTGGTAGTATATGCGGATGCCAAGAAGATTCAAAAGCAAGTAGATTATAAAATAGTTAGCCTCTAAATCAACTGTCAAATAACTCCCACAATAAAATATCTCGAAATAAAGTTTTGAGTATAATGGCATAAAATAAAGAGTGCTTCAAGTGCAGATCCACTGGAATTAGTTCTAAGACTGAGATTAAAGCTCACAACACTTGTGGAGAATGATGAGCCCAGTCTGACAGTGCCTGGAACTTATTTTGCATTCTCTGTCTCTTTACTTCTCTGGCACCAGTCAGGAAATTTTTCAGAAATCAAGTAAGTGCTCACCATACATTATCCGGAAGGCAACATCCCAAGGACAACTTTGATGAATGTCCAGTGCTCTATCCCTGTTTGTTTGCTTGGATAACATCAGGCAGCAAACTATTTGCCTGAGAATTTAAAATACAGACAAGGGCTAGTTGTAATGGCACACACCTTTGATCCCAGCACTCAGGAGACAGAAGCAAGCAGATATCTGTTAATTGGGGGCTAGCCTGGTCTACACAGTGAGTTCCCAGCCAGCCAGAACTACATAGAGAAACTCTGTCTCAAATATGCATGCATATGTATATATTTACATATGTGTGTGTGTATTTATGCGTATGTCTATTTGTGTGTGTGTTCTGCGTGTCTGTGCATTCTTGAAAAAAAAAGACTATAAAGAATAAACAAGATAACTTTGGCAGGAAAAAGAACTTTTAGAAATAAAAAGTAATTTTAAGAGAGTGGTTAAATGTAGAAAAATATTAAGCAACTAGAAGACACATCTATTTGTTCTTCTACAATGCAGAACTGAACCACAAATGTAGAAAATATAGACAAGCAAAGAGAAAGTATCTACAAAAGTCAAAGTGAAAATCCTAAAAGTGACATTTAACGAGATAATAGTCAAAGAAATAGCTGTAGACTTTTCAAAAATTTAATGACTGTTGTAGTCAAGGTTTCTATTTTTGCACAAACATCATGACCACGAAGCAAGCGGGGGAGGAAAGGGTTTCTTTGGCTTATTTTCACATTGCTGTTGATCACAAGGAAGTCAGGACTGGAACTCAAGCAGGTCAGGAAGCAGGAGCTGATGTAGAGGCCATGGAGGGATGTTGTTTACTGGCTTGCTTCCCCTGGCTTGCTCAGCCTGCTTTCTTATAGAACCCAAGACTTCCAGCCCAGGGATGGCACCACCCACAAGGGGCCCTACCCCCTTGATCACTAATTGAGAAAATGTCCCACAGCTGGATCTCATGGAGGCACTTCTCCAACTGAAGCTCCCTTTTCTGTGATAACTGCAGCCTGTGTCAAGTTGACACACAAAACTAGCCAGTACAATTGACCCCTTGTCAACTTGACACACAAACACATCACTATTAAGCCTCAACCCTTATGTTTTTATTCATCCCGAAGATCTAAAGTCCCAAAGTCTTTACATATTAAAAGTCTAATTAATTTAAAATGTCTAATATCTTTTAAAATTTAAAGTCTCTTAACTGTGGGCTCCACTAAAATATATTCTTTCTTTAAGAGGGAAAAATATCAGGGCACAGTCACAATTAAAAGCAAAACCAACTGGGGTCCAACTCACGATCTTCTGGGCTCCTCTAAGGGCTTGAGTCACCTCTCTAGCTCTGCTCTTTGTAGCACACATCTTTTTTCTTTTTTTTTTTTTTTTGGCTCTAGATGCCTGTACTTCACTGCTGCTGCTGTTTTTGGTGGTCATTTATGGTACTGGCATTATCAAAACACTGTCATCCGCTGTAACCAGACTTTACCAATAGCCTCTCATAGGCTCTCTTCATGGTGCCAGGCCTCAACTCCTTTGCATGACCCCTTCAGTCCTGGGCCATCAATTGCAACTGAGGCTGCACCTTTACCAATGGCCTTCCATGGCCTCTCACTGTGCTAAGCCTCAGCTGCTCTTCAAGACCCCTTCGTGCTGTCAAAACCAGTACCACCTGGGTGACTCTTACACATTACCAAGTCCTGCTGCAGCACAAGGTACAACCTTGGCTATCTCTGGAACACAACCTCTTTGTGCTCTCAGAAAACACTCCCCAGAAGATGTTACCTCAATGATGCTGGTCTCTTTTTAATCACTGCTAATTTCTTAGCTCCAGCTAACCAGCATCAATAGTCCCAGCAATGCAAAGTTTTCACTTTAGTAGTTCTGGTATCTTGTTAATCACAGCTGATATTTCAGCCCCAGCTAACCAAAATCACAGAATCTTCACAATCAAAACAACATGGTCCTGATAAAAGTCTTTAATCTTCTCTCTGAAATTTTACAAGCCAGGCCTCTATCTCTGCACTGTTTTCAACAAGATCTTCCAAGCTCTTACAAAACATACCACAGAGTTTTTAACAATCAGTGGTTTTTCTAGCTCAAAGTTCTAAAGTCCTTTCGCAGTCTTCTCCAAAACATGGTCAGGTTGTCACAGGAATACCCCACTCCTGGTACCAATTTGTTATAGTCAGGGTTTCTATTTTTGCACAAACATCATGACCACGAAGCAAGTTGGGGAAGAAAGGGTTTATTTGGCTTATTTTCACATGTGGCTGTTTATCACAAGGAAGTCAGGACTGGAACTCAAGCAGGTCAGGAAGCAGGAGCTGATGTAGAGGCCATGGAGGGATGTTCTTTACTGGCTTGCTTTTCCTGGCTTGCTCAGCCTGCTTTCTTATAAACCCAAGACTTTCAGCCCAGAGATAGCACCACTCACAAGGGGCCCTACCACCTTGATCACTAATTGAGAAAATGCCCCACAGCTGGATCTCATGGAGGTACTTCCCCAACTGAAGCTCCCTTTTCTGTGATAACTGCAGCCTGTGTCAAGTTGACACACAAAACTAGCCAGTACAATGACTTATGTTTTCAGAGTCACAGAGTCCTACTGAGAAAAGAGAAATGTATAGAAAAACTTGAAAAATAAGAGAATATTAGTGAGATGATAATATATGAAAAAGTATATTAATGCAAACAGGAAAATAAACCTACTCACAAGTCAAGATTATCAAGTTGAATTTAAAAATTACAATTTAACTAAGATGTATTTTACAAAGCAGGCATTAACAAAAGAGAAATAACTTGTTAAAGTCTGAGGAATAAAGACACACAGGGTGGAGAGATGGCACAGAGGGTAAGTGCACCTGCTGTTCAATCGTGAGGAGCAGAGTCCTGACTCCAGCTCCCTCCAACCAGCCAACACATCACCAAGATATTGTCTACATCTCCAGTGCTGCAGGATTCAATACCACAAATAGTTAAATAGTCAAAAATTCACAGACTAATAATATCCCAAATAAAGCTGAAGTTATATATATATTCTTTTTTTGGTTTTTTGAGACAGAGTTTCTCTGTGTAGTCCTGGCTGTCCTGGAACTCACTCTGTAGACCAGGCAGGCCTTGAACTCAGAAATCCACCTGCCTCTGCATCCCAAGTGCTAGGATTAAAGGTGTGAGCCACCACTGCCCAGCTTGAAGTTATATATTAACACCAGAAAAAAGTAGGTTTTCATATATATATTATGTATTTTCCAAACTTCTGAAATTATGTAAAGTAAAAATTAAAAGACTTACAAGGCAAAATGTCTTAATCCAAGGGCAGAGATGAAGGAGTTAGTATAGCTCTCAATCAAATAGAAAGAAACATTAGTTAGGATGTAGATTTCAACAAGTTTCTCCTAATGGACATTGCCGTGGTTTGAAAATGTTCACTCAGTTTCTTGTATTGGAAACAATTCCAAAATTCACTGAGGTCACCAACATCCGGAGGTAGAGCCTTGGGTTACTAGAGTTAGACAGCAATGATAGAGGCGAGAGTATCACGAAGAAAGTTGGAAGTCTCTATGCTAACACACTCACTCTACTGCAGACCATGATGGCCACCATGTTGTGACATGGAAAGAAGGCCCTCATCAGAGGCTGGAGCAGGCCTAAGAACATGTTCCTGGATGTCCAGTCTCAGAGCTATGGCACAAATAAACTTCTATCCTCTTACACAGCCTCGGTCTCTTATGTAGCAAGAGGAAACAGGCAAAGATAAACACGAAGAGAACATTTTGCTCAAAGAATAAAAAAGGCGTTTGAATATAAGGTGGAAATTTACAAGAATTAAACATTTGGGGCTATAAAGCAAGATTAAGCTACTTTTAAATGATTACTTTCTTATAAGTTCTTTTTATCCTTTATAGATAATTAGTGTAATTTAAAGTATTGATACTGTAATTTATAGAATAAAAAATATAGGCATTTGTAGAATTTGAACATCATAATAACATGATGAAGATGGCCATTAAATTATAAAAAATGTTGCTAAACCTTTTCATTTTGGAGATAATAGAAATTAAAACTATAGAGATATCATTTCTTAGTTAAGGTGCCATTATTGTAAAGAGACACCATGACTAATGCAACTCTGTAAGGGAAAGCATTTAATCGGGGCTGGCTTACAGTTTCAGAGGTTCAGTCCATTATCATCATGATCGGAAGCATGGCAGTGTCCAGGCAAGCACTGTGATGGAAAAGGAGCTGAGGGTTCTACATCTTGATCCAAAGGCAGCAAGATGAAATTGTGTGTCACACTGGGCAGAGCTTGAGCTATAGGAGACCTGAAAGCCCACCCCCAGAGTGGGGGCGGACAATCCAAATGGACATTCTCCACAGCAACTTTTTTTAATAATAGAAGCAGAAGTGATCTAAACAAAACATAATATACCTTTCTGTACATATGTGTAATTTCTCTTAAAAATGCAACAGGTGAGTGTATGCCATACTGTATATGTCATAATACAGATAAAAATTTCATTTTTTTTCTGGAATCCTTTCTAGAACAGCCATACCAGTAGATGCTCAAAAAAAACAGTTGTCAATCATTCTCATTACAGTTTGGTATTTTCCGTTTTCTAACATTTGTTATTATGATGTAGAATCTAATTTTTACTTTAAATTTGCCTTTGTTAATCTACATGTGAAACTGCCTGCCTCCTGCCTCTCAGCCAGGAGGAAACAAAGGACCTGAAATAGAGGGTTTGAAATGCAAAGAGAAAACACGAAGCCAAGTTGCGTCCCAATCAAGGCTCCAACTTTACTTAGAATAAGCCAGGGTTTTTATAGTTACAGGAGAAACTGAAACCAAGTTCTAGATTATACTGTAAAGAAAGTTCAGGTGCCAAAGTCCCGAGGTTCAGAGGATCTTCAGGCAGTGGGCGTGTTCAGGTGATGGGCATACTCAGGAGGCTTCTTCAAAGACGAACCAACAGTCTACAGAGAGCATCTGTCTTAGCTCCCAGGTGTTAGCCCCTAAGCAGAGGCTGCCAGAAGTCCAATGACTGAAGTGAAGAGGGAAGGTAACATACATGTTATAATATATTTCTTTAGCCAGTTATGAATCTTCTTCTGCAGAGTTCCTAACTATATCCGGTGTCCATTGGCTATTGGGTTTCCAGGTTTTTTGTTTTGTTTTGTTTTGTTTTGTTTTGTTTTATATACAGAATTTTTTTCTTTTCTTTTTTTTCTAAATTTTTTTTTGATTTTTTAAAAAAATTTTTTTAAATAATACAATATCTCCTTTCCCAGGTTTCCCTCCAAAAAAAAAAAAAAAAAAAAAAAAGAAAAAAAAAGAAAAGAAAAGAAAAGAAAAGAAAGATAAAATAAAATAAGAAAAAAAATAAAATAAAAAAAACCAAAACCAAAAACAATCCCCTGTTCCCTCTCCCCTCCCCCTACTCATCATCCAACCCCCTCCTGCTTACTGGCCCTGGGATTCCCCTACACTGGGGCATAGAACCTTCATGAGGCCTAGGTCCTCTCCTTCCATTGATGACCAGCTTGGCCATCCTCTGCTATACACATGTTGCTAGAGCCATGAGTCCCCCCATGGGTACTCTTTGATTGGAGTTTCAGTCCCAGGGAGATCTGAGGGTACAAGTTAGTTCATATTGTTGTTCCTCTTAAAGGTCTGCAAACCCTTCAGCTCCTTGGGTCCTTTCTCTAGCTGCTTCATTGGGGACCCTGTTCTCAGTTCAATGGATGGCTGTGAGCCTCTACTTCTGTATTAGTCGGGTACTGTCAGAGCCTCTCAGGAGACAGCTATCTCAGGCTCCTGTCATCCAGCACTAGTTGGTATCCGTAATAGTGTCTAGATTTTATGACTGGATATGAGAAGGATTCCCAGGTGGAGCAGTCTCTGACTTGTCCTTCCTTTAGTCTCTGCTCCATAGTTAGCCTCTACAACTCTGTGCAACTCCTTCCATGGGTATTTTGTTCCCCCTTTTAAGAAGGAAGGAAGTATCCTCACTTTGGTCTTCTTTCTTCTAGAGTTTATTATGGTTTGTGGTTTGTACTTTGTGTATTCCAATCTCCTAGGCTAATAACCACTTATCAGAGAATGCATACCATGTGTATTCTTTTGTGATTGAGTTCCTTCACTCAGGATGATATTCTCCAGGTCCATCCATTTCCCCAAGAATTTCATAAATCCATTGTTTTTAATAGCTGAGTAGTACTCCATTGTATAGATGTACCATATTTTCTGTATCCATTCCTCTGTTGAGAGACATCTGGATTCTTTCTAGTTTCTAGCTATTATAAATAAGACTGCTACGAACATAGTGGAGCATGTGTCCTTATTACATGTTGGAGCATCTTCTGTATATATGCCCAGGAGTGGTATAGCTGGGTCCTCTGGTAGTACTATGTCCAATTTCCGGAGAAACTGCCAAACTGATTTCCAGAGTGGTTGTACCAGCTTGTAATTCCACCAGCAATGGAGTGTTCCTCTTTCCCCACAACCTCGCCAGCATCTGCTGTCATCTGAGTTTTTTATCCTAGCCATTCTGACTGGTATGAGGAGGAATCTCAGGGTTGTTTTGATTTGCATTTCCCTGGTGACTAAGGATGTTGAACATTTCTTTAGGTGCTTCTCAGTCATTTGGTATTCATCAGTTGAGAATTCTTTGTTTAGCTCTGTACCCCATTTTTAATAGGGTTACTTGGTTCTCTGGAGTCTAACTTCTTGAGTTCTTTGTATATATTGGATATTAGCCCTCTATAGATAAAAGATTGGTAAAGATGTTTTCCCAATTTGTTGGTTGCCATTTTGTTCTATTGACAGTGTCTTTTGCCTTACAGAAGCTTTGCAACTTTATGAGGTCCCATTTGTCAATTCTTGATCTTAGAGCATAAGCTATTGGTGTTCTGTTCAGGAAAATTTCCCCTGTGCCTATGAGCTCGAGGCACTTCCCCACTTTCCTTTCTATTAGTTTCAATGTATCTGTTTTGTTGTGGAGGTCACTGATCCACTTGGACTTGAGCTTTGTACAAGGAGATAGGAATGGATCGATTTGCATTCTTCTACATGCTAACTGCCAGTTGAGCCAGCACCATTTGTTGAAAATGCTGTCTTTTTTCCATTGTATGGTTTCAGCTCCTTTGTCAAAAATCAAGTGACCATAGGTGTGCAGGTTCATTTCTGGGTCTTCAATTCT
>JADRCD010218729.1:0-14146 GCA_019843815.1 Montemys delectorum
GTTCCTGGAAGCACAAGACTAATGGCTGATGGAGGGAACTTAGTTGTTGGAGGATACTCCTGTCAGAAGGAGGCTATTCTCATCCTGTAGTTATATTACCTCAGGGAGACAATGGGGTGTCAGAGTTAGCATTAATCACACAAGATAATAGTGTAGCTCCTTCTACATCATAAGCTATGAACCTAATGCTCACTCATTCTATTCCTCATCTATCTTCTGTGCTGCTGAAGTCCTGTATTTCCTGCACTGTCTCATATCATTTTCAGTTAACATTGTGGCTTGTGTTAGACTTCAAATATCTTTGAAAGTAATTACCATGTCTTACTTCGTGGGTAGAAAGATTTTCCATAACTGTTTTTCTCTAGTGTTTTTGCCACCATGATTTATGAGGTATGGCCCATTCTCACCATAAAGCTAGACATGTCAAATTTTCTCCGTGTCAGCCTCCCTTGCAGCTATAGTAAACATTAATGAACTAGGACAGTTGGTCAAACTCTTGCACCCTATGGTTTGAAATGGGAGCTAAGACACAAAGAAAACAAATAGAACATTCCCTGGAGCCCCATGTAACAGATAAAGACTTTAAAGGGACTTGTGTGTTCAATCCTTAGGAAAAGAGATTTAAGAGCCACACAGAGCCTGCTTTTGTGAAGGGCGTATCAGAATATCTCGCACACACACTTCTCAGGTGCAACATCCAGCATCAGCCTCAGTAATGTTGGCCATACAACCACAACAGTGCCAACTGTTAGAATTTCTTCTGCGGAGAAACAACTTCTGCGGAGTTATTTCATGGGCCTTGCCTAGCTCACAGCCTTGTTGATTAGAGTGTGTCTGAGAGATCAGTGAGCTGAGTCAGCTTACCTAATCAATCCCCTTTCTGCTTAGACGAGTCAGCATTTATCTTTGTTGCTTAAAACGAAGACCCTGACTGAGACAGATGGTCTTGGGTTTCCCTTTGGAGTTATATATATTCATCTCACTTTGAAACTTTTAACTTGTCATTTATTCAACCTGGAACAACCATTTTCCTTCCTTTTTCTCTTGTGCAATATCTACTTATCCATTTAAATATCAAACTTGACCTCTCTTCCCCTGAGAAATTCTCCCAGACTACTCCAAATCCATATGAACCTCACAGTAACACTTGGCTCAGGATTCTATGACCTAATTGAGGACAGAAACTACATTTATGTTATGCCTTATCTGTTAATTTTAATGAGTGGATGGATAGATAGGTGGGTGGGAATGAGTATGTGGATGGATAGATGGGTGGGTGGGAATGAGTATGTGGATGGAGAGATGGGTGGGTGGGAATGAGTATGTGGATGGAGAGATGGGTGGGTGGGAATGAGTATGTGGATGGATAGATGGGTGGGTGGGAATGAGTATGTGGATGGATAGATGGGTGAGTGGAACTATTTCAGGACAAAACAGTCTTCAAGGAAGTCTTCACCCTCAAAGCCTGATTACAATAGAATGCCTTACATTTTTGTGCTCAGGAAGATTACTCTGTTCCAGAACCCATGGCACCTTGCTAACATGTTGTAGTTTATTTCCATCTTTTGTGTGTCTTCCAAATGCCAGATCCTACATCTTCTTAAACCCACATTTTAGACCTTCAGGAAGGAGAGCTTACTTCACTGATTGCCCCTATCACTGCTAAGTCACTGAGACCCCCAGCACTGAGAGGAACAGCTGCCTGCATCACAGGATAAGAGTAGGCCACCTGCAAGTCCCTTGAATGGGCAGGTTGCCATGACAACTCTCTAATAGAAAGAGTTGCCTGTGGAACAGACCACCATGGGGAACAATTCCCAACGCAACACCCATTTCTTTGATAGTTGCTTGAGAAAAAGGCAAAATGTAAAGCTGCCAGTGAATAGGCTCTGTACACAAACAATGGTGCGTGAGCTTCTCTGAAGCCAGCACAAGGCCTGCTCCCACTCCTCTCCCTCAGTTAAGGAAATGAAGCTGAGCCATGGAGGGATTCATAATACTGTACTAATATGCCTGGTTTTTGTACAGCTTGTCTTTTACCCAGCATCCATTATCCATCATGTTCCTTAACAGAAATTGTAGATGGACTTTCTAGGGCTCAGGATGCAATTTAGTTGGTAGAATGTCCTGTATTTGATCTTAAGCTTGGTGTCACAGGCCTATAATTACAGTATTTGAATAGTGGAGGCAGAAGGATCAAAAGTCCATTGCAGCTACATTATGAGTCCTGGTTTAAACAAGCAAAACAGTGGTTAGAGAGATGGTCAGTGTTTAAGACCAATCGTTGTCCTTGTAGAAGGCCTGGATTTGGTTCCCAGCACCCATATGGTGGCCCACAACCATATGGAACTCCAGTTCCTAAGAATCTAATGCCCTTTTCTGGCCCCCTCTGGCACTGGACACACACAAATTCACATCCAGGAAAAACACCAATACACATAACAATGAGAGTAAGTCTTTTTTTTTTATTTATTTTTTATTAGATATTTTCTTTATTTACATTTCAAATGTTCTCCCGTTTCCTAGTTTCCCCTCTGAAAAAAAAAACCCCTATTCCCTCCCTCTGACCCCTGCTTACCAACCTACCCTCCCCCACTTCTTGGCCCTGGCATTCCCCTACACTGGGGCACAGAGCCTTCACAGGGCCTCTCCTCCCATTGATGACAGACTGGGCCATACTCTGGTACATATGCAGCTTGAGCCACAAGTTCCTCCATGTGTACTCTTTGGTTGGTGGTTTAGTCCCTGGAATATCTGGGAGTACTAGCTAGTTCATTTTTTTGTTCCTCCTATGGGGCTGCAAACTTCTTCAGCTCCTTGGGTCCTTCATTGGGGATCCTCTGCTCAGTCTACTTCTGTGAGCATCCACTTCTGTATTTGCCAGGTACTAGCAGGGCATCTCAGGAGACAGCTATATCAGTCTCCTTTCAGCCTGCAGTTGCTGGCATCCACAATAGTATCTAGGTTTGGTGACTATATATTGGAAGGATCCCCAGGTGGGGCAGTCTCTGGATTATCCTTCCTTCAGACTCTGCTCTACACTTTGTCTCTGCAACTCCTTCCATGAGTATTTTGTTCTCCCTTCTAAGAAAGATCAAAGTATCCACACTTTGGTCTTCCTTCTTGAGTTTCTTGTGGTTTGTGTATCTTGGGTATTCTGAGCTTCTGGGCTAATATCCACTTATCAGTGAGTACATACCATGTGAGTTCTTTTGTGATTGGGTTACCTCACTCAGGATGATATCTTCCAGATCTATCCATTTCCCTAAGAATTTCATAAATTCATTGTTTTTAATAGCTGAGTAGTAAGTAACAATGAAAGTAAGTCTTTAAAATACACACACACACACACACACACACACACACACACACACACACACAGAAGAATGAATGCCACAGTAGGTGCTCTTTACCACTGAGCCCTCTCTCCACTTTGCCCCTCACCTATTTTCTACTCTCAACCTCACTCCAGCTCCCACTAAACCACTTACAGCTTTCTCTACAGCAAGTGTCTTCCGAAGGAAACACCTTCCCTTTTTTTCCCCTGAGCCACTCTGAGTTGTTTCTTAGGCTGGGTGAGGCTAACTCTTGTGGTAATGATCTTCTGGCTGTGCTCAGTCACATCCAATTGTAGCTGACAGCATCTCATGACTTTCTAAACATCCACTGTAGTAACCATCGTTGTCTTCCTTGAAAGTCAAGGGACAATAGAGCTGCAGGGACATTATCTTGTGGCTACTGTCTCATCACCAGGCACTTGACACAGAGCTGGTGCTTAATCATTTTGAGAAGAGAGTAAAATTACTGAGAACATGGATAGGAACATGATTTTATAGCCTTGAAAATGCCTATCATTGAGAGAGGGACTCGTGGTCCCTATAAATAGGAGCCAGCCTGATCTTCACAGCTGAGCCTGTGCTCTCCTGTTGAACATGAATAATTTCACAGAATGTAGCATCAGAAAAGGCCAAGAGGTATGATGGAGTAAGAGAAAAACAAGAGCATTGTAAAGTTGCATTTGAGAACAGATGACAGCACATATGCGTGATTCAAAGTGCATGTGCTAAACCCAAAACACTAAAGGTCAACAGCTTGCCCTGTGTGGGTGGTGAGTAACTACTGAATATTTTCCCATGGTCACGTTCACATTGAGGAACTCCTTCTGCAGTATCACTAGCTTCCTGGACATATATGGCTGAAGACACCCCTTGTCACCTAATAGAATCCATTCAAACCCTCCCCCAAATCACCTGCCACAGCACAATTGGTCTTTCCTAACATTTCTTTCAGAGTCATCTCACTACTCCTGTGGTAAACTTGGCCCTCACTGCAACAGGCCCATGCCCTTCTTTTCCCCTGTTATAGGAGTGTTCCTAGAGGTCTTCATTTAATGAAAATTGCCAACTTCCTGGTTCTGGAAACTCTGAATTTCTATTAAAAATGTCTTAAAACTGGTGTTGATAGTATATTTCTGAAGGAAAACACCTGGCTGGAGTAAATAATATTGCATGTAGGTGCTCTACCCACATTAGCAGATTCACATTTATAGATTCAACCAACCACACATTAAAAATATGTCAGTAAGGCTGACTGTGGTCGAACACACCTTAAATGGAAGGGTTCCCTGTAAGGTCAGGCCAGCCTGATCTACATAGCGAGTTCTAGTTCAGGCAAAGCTAAGTGGTAAGACTTTGTCTTTGACATCAACACCAACACCAATGCCACAAACACCAATACCAAATCAATAAAAATGTGTCTGCACTGAACATACACTGACTGTTTTCTTGTCATTTTTTTTCCTGAAAAATCCATTGTAACAATCCATTTGTAGGACCATTTACACTGTCTTGACTGTTAAAAGCCTTGTGTTAAAAGACTTAAAGTATGGAGGAGGATTACAGAAGTCATTCAAATACTACTACATTTATATAAAAGACTTGAACATCTGCAGATTTTTGTACCCATAGGGGCTTCTGAAGCCAATCTTTTTGCTCATAATGAGATAATGTGAGTGCTTTTTGGGGAAACGTCTCATCCTGTGCCTACGCATGTTTCTGTTTGTGTCCACAATAGGGGCCTGGATAGACAAAGGCTGCTCTTCAGTCTTGAGTGTCTGTGGCTATGTTTTATCTAAAGGGACATCCACTAAGATGCAATAAAAAAAGATGATGCTCTAGCAGGTGATGACACACATTTCTAAGAGGACACAAAGCAAATGCTATCTTTGATGCCCAGACTCTGAGAGATAGCTGTGAATATGGATCAGCAACGGAGCTCACAGCCATCTCTCCCACCCAACAGGCACCACTATGGTGCCAGATGTTACCATTCTCCTTGGGTTTCCCATGGAAAGGCCCCTAGTTGGTGGCACTCAGGGCTGAGAACTGCCACAGATTTCTGGTTTGAATGTAGGTCAGAGGCTCTGTGGTGACGGGTTCTTCTGACAGGAGTTGGCTAATGGGCCAAATCATTCTGACAGGATGCCAACAGATGTTAGCTGTGAAGAGAGATAAACTTTTTCTCCTCTCAGACAATCTTTACTGACAAGATTAAAGTCAAGGTAAGGCCTCTCCTCAGCCACCAGAAGTCCCCGATGTGTGGCAGGAGACGCTCAATAGAAATCGCAGGTGATAAAGGTGGCAGTAAGAATTTCCAATATTCCATTATTAGTTTCCTCCTGGACTGAAAACAGTATCACAGATACTGTTGAGGTCCGCTGACATCTCTGAGGAGGGTCTTTAGACCAGGCCTGATCAGTGATGGCTCCTGTCACATCCTCTGCACAGGCTGAGCTGACGTGCCAGGCTCTAAAATTGTAGCTTGTCCCCTTTGCTTCTCAGACCACCAGGACTTCATTATGATATTTTTGATCAAATATATATGTCCTCTCCCACTTCTTCTTGCCCCTTCCCTGGCCCTCCGCCGCCGACCTCTGAGTATGTGAACTGTCAGTCATTTATCTGCTTACTTTCTTGAAGACATTGTAAATATAATTGAATTTTCTGAAATCCGTGAATTCAAATGAGGCGGCAATCGGGGAGATGGCTTGATTAAGGCATATCGCTGCCACCCAGAATTCATCACAGTGTCGCTCACAGATGGAGACACTGAACCCTGATTATATTTTAGGAAATGAAAGGCGGCAGATCTAAAATGGCAATAAAACAAATTAGGAGCCTTCTTGAGGGGCAGGATTATTACTGATTAAGTATATTTGGCATCAACAATGTGTGAGCACTTTGGCAGCTTAAATTACACATTCACTTGGTTGATGTTTTTGCTGGTCTGAAAAGGCTTTGTTATTTTGCTCTTCTAATCACATTTCCTTCCCCCTCCAAATTGATAATTTGAAAGAGCATTAGAAATGATCCTTTCTGAAAGAGCATGTTCTTTCAAAAGACATTTACACTCTGCTACCATTAAAAGGGCATCACGCAGTCACTTTGTTTCTCAATTTAGCTTTAAAGCAAAGTTACTGTATTAGGGGAAATGGCCTCTATTTCCATGTAATGGTCATTGTCACTTCTCACTACATGTTTTCTAGTGCTGAGAGGTAAAGGAGGACTGTGTACAGTTATCTGCAGCCTCCACACCCCACAGGTGACACGTCTGCCTCCGAATACTGGGTGGGAAGGGACCATCTGCTGGGTCCAGTTTGCTTTATAAAAGATCTTAAGGTAACTTTGGGATATCTAGATCATTCTAGTCTAACAAGTAGACAGGTTGCAGATTAGCTGCCTCTGACCTCTGGCATCCAACAGCCACGTCTCTATAAGATCCTCTTCCTCCGAAGGTAGTAGCTTTGACTTGTCTTTAACCAACAGACCATGAGTGGAGTGATAGCAGGTCACTCCCACGATTGTGCTAACTTTGCGTGACTCCTATGCTAGACAGGGTATGCTAGAGAGTCTCCCTGTGGACTTGATAAAGTATGCCAGGCTGATGAAGAAGGCCATGGCAAGGAGCTGTGGGCAGCTACCTGGTTCTCATGATAGCTTCCAATGAACAGATAGCAAGCAAAAAAAAAAAAAAAAAAAAAAGAAGCCTTTGGTTGTACAGGAACAGGGTTCCACAAACACCTGGGCAAACTTAACACAGCCTAATCCCAAAATAAAGCGATGAGATGGAATATGGGTAGACCAGTTAGCACTTTGATAATGATCCTGAGACCCACGAAAGCATGTCTAAATCATACCTATACTCTGGACACACGGGAACTGAGAAATGACTTAGATTCAGCCCAGCATTCCTTTAATCTCAGCACTTGAGAGGTAGAAACAGGCAGATCTGTGTGAGTTCATGGCCAGCCTGGTCTACATAGTGGATTCCAGGCCAGCCAGGGCTATATTAGTTAGACCCTGTCTTGCTCAGTAGTAACTGGCCAATATAAATTGGACTTCATGGGGTTTTTTTTGTGGACTTTCTTATTAAGAGAGAGAACGAATGTGAAGTTGGAAAGGTGATCTGGGAGGAACTGGTGGCAGGAAGAGCACGATAAAAAACAAATATGGCAGTACAGGAAGGATGACTGGCTCTAGAATCCAGTCAAGTTCCAGGGAAGCAATCTTTATTCATAGTAGAGTAATTCCTGTTTTTTTGTTTTGTTTTGCTTGAGACGAGGAGAGCCTATCTTTCTCACCACACTCAGGGTTTCTGTTTGTTTGGTTTTTACTCAGGGCTCAGGGAACTGAATTTAATTAACTCAGAGAAAATGGGAAGAAGAAAAATTATTTTTTTATACATAGAGATGAGACTTCTCCAAGTTACACAGAGCTCATCAGTCTGGTTTTACTGCTGATAACTTGATACCCTGGACCAATTTCAAAGAAGCTTATTTGGGTCACAGTTCTGGCCCAAGGTCAAAGGCCTATATCTGAAGATGGCTGCACTGTGAGTAGGGTGTTACAGAGTGGGAGACAAAGAGCACATGTGTATTCCTGGTCTCTCTTATGTAACCACCAGGATTCAATCAGAGGCCCCAGCCCTGCGACCTTGTCTGATTTCCATCACTTCCCAAAAGTTTGACCTCTAAATACACACAGTCTGATTAAGTTCCTCTCCCTGACAAGAGGCATTAAAGCCCAGTATGAGTTCTGGAAAGAACACATTGTACCCATACCACGGAGATGAGTCATCTCAGAAGACCATCAACAAGGGAAGGAAAGAACAAGGATTGTGTCCTATCCTGAGCACATTCCAAGTGGCTTTGAGTGGATATTACTGAATTTTATAAGAGAGCTTTACCTGTGAGTCAGGGAAGCCTGGGACACATTTGAACTGTGTTCAGGGTTCCTACCTTACATAAACTAAGAGCTAAGGATCCAAGTTAGTTTAGAAACCTTCTAACTCCTGACGGCTGTTAGAAAAAGATAGTATGCTTTTCCTGATAAAAGTCCTGAAATCTTGTCTGTAGATTTCTTTGAAAAAGAAAAAATGAAAGTAAGCCGAGGCATTTCATAACTGTGAATGTGCCAATAGATTCAGAACTCTTTAAGATACACGATTCTAGAAACTCACAATATTCTTTCCAGGAAGCATCAGGAATTGGTTATTTTTATAGATCCTCTAATCTTCATATTCCAAGGACATTTTTGTTACCTTTCTTCTTTCTATAGACCTCAGTGACAGCATATACAGCTACACCAATGTTGACAAACTAGATAATCGGATGAAACTGCTCCCATACACCAAAGAGAAGGAAAAAGCTGTTGAAATGCCAGAAAGCCATGCCCACTACAAATACACATGACCCTTTAATAATGCAACTCCTAGAATATATAAAACAAACACAGAACACTCAAAGGATAAATGGAAAGCTCAATAATGTTTTCAAACGTTGGTGCCCTACTCCGAATAATTGGCATAACAACAGGCAAGAAAAATAGGTTATTTAGATAACACTAAAAATATCTAGACTGCATGCTGATCTGTAGAATAATATACTCAACAATGGAAGCCTGAACCTTGTTCTCAAGCACACATCAAACACTTTCTGTGTTATGTCTAAACTAATCAAAAAAAAAAAAAATCTAAAGGTCAAGAGCGAATAAAGGGACACGATTTCTAACCTTGTGGGAAAGTGCAGCGCAGTGTACATCTCCGTGACAAGAATTAATCAATAGATGAGAAAGAAACATTCTTAAAAATGGACTCATGGAGAAATGCAAAATCTAAATAGACACTTAAAAGTATTAATAATCTTGAGCCTTCCCAAAGGAAAGCTTCAAGCACAGCTGGCTTCACTATAGAATTCAACAACCGTTTAAGAAGAAATTAGCATGTATTCTTCACAGGCCTTCTTTACTCCTTCTTAAAAATAGAAAAAAAATATTTCTCAGCTGTTAGGAGGTCAGTAATTTGTACTATCAAAGGCACACACACACAAAATTCCCACTATAGTCAGTCAGTATGCTTATGAACATTTAGGACCTAAAAAATCCTCAACAATACTACCAAATTTAGTCTAAGAGTAATCATGACAAAATGAGATTTATACCAAAATGCAAATCTGGCTTAACATTTAACAATTTAAGTGGGTTTGAGGGTAGACCAACAAAACTTCCCACAGGGTCATCTCAATAGATGCGGAAAAACCACTGAATAGGTCAAATTCGAGATCCCTCCTTATGACAACAAACAATCTCAACAAACAAGAACTAAAGGGAACTTAATCACAAAAATGAAAGGCTATCTGCTCAAGATTTGCCTTATCCTGGAAGCTCTGGCCAAGGCAACTGGGCAGGAAAATGAAATAAAACCCACTCCACTTGGAAGAGATGCAGTAAAATCATTTTTAATGTAGATGACACGATCTCCTTTCCACCAGCTTCACATTACGAAACTGAAAAGCCCCGTACATGGCTAGGAGGATAAAGCAGGCAGTAACAGGCTTGCCTCAAAAACATGAGGTCTTCAGTGTGAGTCCCCAAATCTGCATTTGAATAAAAAAAAAAAAAAGCTAGGTGTGGTATGACCTGCTTGTAATCCCAGAACTGAGGAAGCAAAGGCTGGAGGGTCCTTGAGGCTCACTGGTCAGCTAGCCCAACCTAATTGGTTGGTACCAGGACAAGTGAGCAACACTGTCTCAAAGACACAGGTGGGAGGACATTCAAGGACAACAAATGAGGCTGATTTCTGACCTCCACACACATGTGCACACATGCGTACACATACACACAAACATACACCCATGTACACCCAGAGAGTGAAATATTTGAGACAATTTGCATACGGAGAGAAAAATATTTATCTGGCTAACAAGTTTAATGACTTGACGTTATATGTCTAAAAAGAGTGACAAAGATAGGAAGAAATGTCAAGATGGATGGTCACATCCTGAGCCAGAAAGCAGAGAAAGGAAGTGACTGGGGCATCATGATATGCTTTGAGGGCATCTCTTCCTCCCCTAGAGAACTTACGACCATTTCCAGGACCTCCTAACATCCCCACCCCAATAAAGGAGCCTTCAGTTTGTAAACACTGAGGTATATTTCCCTTAGAATTTACATATCAGCAAGTCGAAAGGTTTAATTATCATAGTTATCATAACTAATAAAGTTTTCAAATTATAGAATATAAAATTAATATAAAATCAGTTATATTCCTATATTTTAGTAGCAAATAACAAAAAATGTAAAACTAATTTTGGATATAAAAGTAAGAAAAGAATAAAATCTTTAAGAAAAAAAATCAACCTTTTTGCTTGTTTGTTTGATTTTGGTTTTCTTGAGTCAGGGTTTGGTGTAATTCAGGCTTCATCCAACTCACTATGTAGCCCTTTCCTGTGTACTGGGGCTTCCTGTGGAGCCCACTTCCTGTGGAACCCACTTCCTGTGGAGCCCACTTCCTGTGAAACCTACTTTCTGTGAAGCCCACTTCCTGTGGAGCCCACTTCCTGTGGAGCCCACTTCCTGTGAAGCCCAGGGCCTCGTGCATGCTAGATAAGCATCCTACTTAATGAGCTACAACCCCAGCCCCTAATTAATAATCTTGACACAAATACAGCATGTGTACTCTAAAGCTGATAGTTGTAGGGACTGTGCTGTGGTTTAGTGGTATAGCATGAGCCTAGCAGCCATAAGGCTCTGGATTTAACCCTCAGTGCAAAACAAAAAAGAAGATGGATAAAGGTGAAAGGAAGGAGGGAGGGAGGGAAGGAGGGATTATTCAAGGCAGCCGCAGCACTGTAAAGTTCTGCCAGCATGGGTGATGACCTCTGTGTTAGCCAGGGTTCTCTAGAGTCACAGAACTTATGGCAGCCTCTATACAGTAAGGGAATTTGTTGATGACTTACACAGTCTGTAGTCCAACTCCCAACAAAGGTCAGCAGCAGCTGTGAATGGAAGTCCAGGGATCTAGCAGTTGCTCAGTCCTACAAGGCAAGCAAGCGAAGCAGAGCAAGCCTTCCTTCTTCCAATGTCCTTATATAGGTCTCCAGTAAAAGGTGTGGCCCAGATTAAAGGTGTGTGCCGCCATACCTTTAATCCCAGATGACTTTGAACTCATAGATCTTCCTATCTTAATCTTCTGGGATTCATAGCCACTATGCCTCAACATCTCCATGCCTCCAGATTAGGGCCACAGGTAAGCCTTCTAATTCTGGATTGTAGTTCATTTCAAATATAGTCAAGTTGACAACCAGAAATAACCACTACAACCTCCCAAAAGACGAATTATTGAGCCCCCATTCAGTTCATTTTCTTCCTCCTGTGTGTCCTAGGACCTCCTGAGTTATGTGCAAGTTCAGGGGGAAGGGGAAGCAGTGGCTAACAACTTAGGTAGGAATCTCCTCTACACAAGCATAATACCTCTGATTTCAACACAGTAATGTTAAGCCCACAACATGGGATGGTCAAAAATTCAAGGACAAACTGGGTTACACATTAATACCCTGCCTCAAAGAAAGAAAACAAAAGTACATTGTTAATATCGTGATACCTAATGTAATTTAAGTGACTTATAGATTCAGTGCTATTCCCATTGAAAGCCTAGGGCATGTGTCTTTTTCTTCTGTAACAGAAATGGAAAAGCCATTGCTGGGTTGCATGTGAGTTCCATGAGACCTTGCTATGGTCTGAATATGGGTTGTTGACCCATATTATACTAAAAGCCTGATCTCAAATGTAATGTTGAGAGGTGTTGGGACCTTTCAGATATAATTAGGTAATGGAACTGCCAGGCTCATGAAGGGATCTGTGCTCTTCCCTAAGAGCTGGTCCATGTCAAGTGCATCTGGGCCCTGCCCTTGCCCTCGCCCACACAGGCTCTCCTGGCTCCTCACCCCCCACCCCTCAACAAGAGGCTTTCAGTAGAAATGGAGCAGATGTGACCACCATGCTCCCAGCTCTTCAAAACTGCAAACCTTTTTCCTTTATATACTACAAAGTCAGATGATCTGTGATAGCAGCTGCAAAGGGATGGCGAGTGACTTCAAAGAGCCAAAAAAAAATCTTGACAAGAAGCGAAACTGTATCAACTCTATTGTATGGAAGCCAAGAAGCTGGGTACTCTGGAATCCTAATCTCAGAGAGAGGTAGTAGAGCATTCGTATACTCTCACCTCCCACTTAGGGGCCTGGCCCACTTTAGCCATGTCTCTGCAGGTACCCACTGCATGGATGCTATCCATTTCTGTTTAACTGGTGTTAAACTGAGTGTGTAGATACGTGTACAGGCCAGCCCCAGGGCTCCGTATTTGAGTGCTTCTACAACAGTCAGTGTGGCATTGACGCCTGTACACATCTGTCCTCGTAATCTGCTCTGCAGCCCTTCAGAGTGGCCCATGTGATACACGAGTCCTGGGAGGTGCCAGTCAGGAAGAACAAAGCAGCCAGCAGAATTGTCTGAGCCCGTGTGTTAAAGCCTGTCAGGATGCTTGTGGGAGGGGGAGAAAGAATGAAAATTTTCGGCACAACAATCCCTCAGGAGATATCTAACAGCACTGCCATTAGTTCTCATTAGTATGTGGACATAACTCTACATATTCCTCAGGGAGATATTTAAAACACAGCTTGCTTCTGATTTAAGGCTATAAACCGCCCCTGGCCATTCCTCTTCCCCTCCTCCTTCCCCTCTTTCTTCCACGGGCCTCCCCATCATATGCCAGTTAATTTATTGAGCACCTAGTATAGACCCAGCACTGCAGGCATCTGCAGAGGCTGAAGAGGCAAGAGATGCATGGCCTCTGACTTCAAGGGGATTACTGTTCACTGAAGAAAACAGACTATACACACACACACACACACACACACACACACACACCACACCACACCACACCACACACACACACATACACACCCCACTCCACATACACACACACCCCACATACACACACACCCCATACACACACACACCATACACACACATACACACCACACCACATACACACACACACACCCCACACCATACCACATACACACACACACACGCGCACACACACACCCCATACACACACCACACACACCCTGTACTGGCTGGTTTTGTGTGTCAACTTGACACAGGCTGGAGTTATCACAGAGAAGGGAGCTTCAGTTGGGGAAGTTCCTCCATGAGACCCAGCTGTGGGGCACTTTCTCAATTAATGATCAAGGGGGTAAGGCCCCTTGTGGGTGGTGCCATCCCTGGGCTGGAAGTCTTGGGTTCTATAAGAGCTGGCTGAGCAAGCCAGGGGAAGAAGCCAGTAAGGAACATCCCTCCATGACCTCTGCATCAACGCCTGCTTCCTGACTTGCTTGAGTTCTAGTCCTGACTTCCTTTGTGATAAACAGCAATGTGGAAGTAAGCCAAATAAACTCTTTCCTCCCCAACTTGCTTCATGGTCATGATGTTTGTGCAGGAATAGAAACCCTGATTAAGACACACCCCATAGACACACATACACACACATACACACATACCACACCCCCCCACACACACACACAATCAGCAATGGAGTTGATCTTCTAAATCTTTATCATATCAGGAGAGCAGAAAGGTATTCTACACTAGGATCTGGGGAAAAAAGAGTAAAATTTGCTAGCCATCCAGATATAAGATGCTCAAGAGAACCTTCTAGGATATAGAAAAGAGCACACTTAAGGTTCAAGGAACTGTTCCCTGCTTGCAACCGAAAGGCCAATACCTCTAGACTACTAGGTGCAGAGCTTTAA